>WOFM01000152.1:0-179803 GCA_011428145.1 Ericerus pela | reverse complement strand
CAACAGAGACGAGACACGCAGAAAAACGGCAACAGCAGAAAATACAAAGAACACAAACGAATTAGTAAAATGACATGATCATTACCAGACAGCTTTTGACTGCAGAACTTTGCTTGAGAATCACAATGGCGGCCATGCTGAACACGACATCTGGGCCCATAACCTGTGAGAATTACTGAATCAAACGATGACGAACTTCATGACCGAACGAATTATTAAACGCCATATGAAAAGATGAATATAATATCACAACCGAATTTGAGTAAAAACACAAGATTTAAATTTCAGTGTAAAACGAATTTATTACTCATATATCAGCTCAATGGATGGTTGTTGAGAGAGTGACAGTTTCATATAGATAAACACAGAATAAACAGCTTACAATATCACAGATTGTTACAAATCACAGTCAAATAATATCAGTCACGATTTGGAGGTTATCATTTTTCTCACAAGTATGTATATAGTCAAAGCACATAATACTAGTTCAACACTATATCAGTATGTGCAGTCTATCTAGTATATGGTCGAAGGATGGAAAAGTTGAAATAAGAAAATATAAATTAATTATTTTGTCATTAGTTAATAGTTTATTAGTTTTCCATTACTTCGTCTTATCCATTTAAATGAATTCCATCATGTGTGAAATTAGTTCCAGTTCAAAAATCAGTTGTTTGAGTGTACTTGCATACTTGGCCAATTCAATAATCGCTTTTAAGTGAACTGTTTTGCTTTAGGTAATTTTATTATTTGTTGGGATACGATTCCCTCACTACCTCACGAACACATAACTGTATACTAACCAACACTGCATGTAACACAATATTACATTTATTCTTTCTACATGTGGCGACACTGATCGCCAGTATAATATTTTTGCCACCACTGCTCGACGGAGAATGTTCTCCGCTCGACAGTCGTTGTACTAACGTCATAAATAAACTTTACTGTTGATAAATGTCCGTGCTTAATTTTCTTTGGATGAAACGATCGAAACTCACCTCAACATGGTAGCCAGAGCTGCGTACCAATGAAAATAAGTGCGTGAATCAAAATATGTTCGTGTTAATCGTGTAATTTGTTAAAAGTAAAAAGTTTATGTGTTACACAAAAGTGAAAAAAAATTAGTATTGAGTAATACCTCCACGCAAAGTGGAAGGATAATAAAAGTTCGTGAATGCAAAGTTCAGTTCCAGTGATTAAAGGAATTATCCTGGAGAAGTTGAAAAAGTCGCAAATCAAATGAATCAAAGGTAAAAGTTAAAATTAATGAAAACTTCAGTGAAATCTTGGGCGCCGGTTAAAACGTCGAAGTTGAGAGTTTGGGGTAAGCAGATCAGGTACGAGAGAATCCTGTGGTTTGGAAAACCAGCTTGCAGAGTCAAAAATGGCTGGCAATTGTTCGTGCTGTGTTCCAAAAAGGATATCGAAGTCAAAAAGTCGAAAGTCTGAAAGTTGCAGCGGTAAAAGATCAAGTCAACTTCGCAAAGAAGCAGTGGAAAAACGCCGAAAATACAAAAAGGAAATTGAGATAAGTAAAATTTAGAATAATTAATTAATAATCGGTGTGATTTTCAGTCCAAAATTAATAGTAAAAGTTCGAAATTTAATTAAAATAAAGTAAAACGTTCGAAATATTTTCATGTTAACTCTCATCCAAATTTCGAGTGAAGTTGAGACTTGAAAGGTATCATTGGTAACCTTTCAAACTTTATCTCGTTGGTCGAGAGTGGTCGAAAAAGGGAAATATTTGTTGAATGAGATACATCTTGAATAACAAAAGCAAAATTATTGAATAACAATTGACTTGAGTGACAGATTTTTCCTGCTCACGAACTGCAAAAAGTATTTCCAATTGACAAAAGATAATGATTTATTTTCCTTTCAGCATTAACCTTTTGTATTTCTGTTGAATAATTTTGTGCATTGAGAACTAATATATGTTTTAACGTGTTCAACAGAATTATTTTCGTTCTGGAACAAGATCAAAAGCTTAGACCATTTCGATTCAAAGACATTTTGGCGATAAAGTATTAGAAATTCCATCAACTGAAAAGAATTTGAAAACAACGGCGGAGAGATCAGCTCATCGTCAGCGGCAGATTGCGTGAGATTTAATTAAAACGTTAACTCATTTGTATGAATTATAACATAATATTTGTGACTTGCATTCCCC
The DNA here is from genome assembly GCA_011428145.1 of Ericerus pela. NCBI lineage: Eukaryota > Metazoa > Arthropoda > Insecta > Hemiptera > Coccidae > Ericerus > Ericerus pela. The sequence goes on along the minus strand of WOFM01000152.1, from coordinate 177,627 downwards.
ATCGAGCGGCTAAGACCTTGTTTGCATAATCGTGCGGTTGAGACCGTGTTACCCCCTAGAATTAAGTTCTCGTGTTTCTGAGGTAGGAATAATAAGCCCCAATAAGAAAAAATTTAACGACATGTCACGATTTGACAGCAAGAAGGTATTTGATTGGAAAAATTATGACGCCTGGAGAACCATGATGGTCTCCACACTTTACACAGAGGGATTATACCCGATTATGCACGATACAGAAACAGAGGTACTTTTTTTGGGATTAGATTTAAATAATTTTTTAAACCCTGAGTCTAGTAACGCCAACCCAGCGACTCGTATGACATATTTCCGAAACCAGGAAAAGGGAAAGGCACTCATATACCAAGGACTTAATAATGAATTAATCGAAAGAGTGAAAGATCTTAAAACAATAAACCAGATTTTAAAAGTTCTTGATGAGAGATATAAGAGCTGCACTCAGGTCACGTACATTAATGCAAAACAAGCATTCCAGAGACTAAAATTTAATAGCGATGGGAACATGAGAAGTTATTTGGATGTTTTCTCGAGGGCAGCCCAAAAAATAAGGGATTGTGGGAAAAATTTGGATAGACAGGAGGAGATAGAACAGCTTCTAATCTCGTTAAACATGGACTACGATATGACTAGGCTGGAGTTTAATACGTTAAGTCAGGACCAGAAAACAATTGAGACACTCCATGCCATGTTAATTGAAAGGTCGGATAGGTTGTATGACGAGAAAAAGTCAAAATATAATAATAATAATAAATTTCGTAACTTCACAAATAATAATAAAAACCAGAGATTTTAATATGGAGGAAGTTACAATAGATATAACCACACAAATAGAAATCAAAACGTAGATCAGGGGAAAATGAAATATAATAATAACCAACAAACAGAAACACCTCAGTACAACAATAACAACTTTGAAAATAAAAAATATGAAAATTACCAAAATCAAAATACTTTGCCAAATTCGAGTATGTTAGTTTGTTTTAAGTGTCATGGCAAAGGGCACATTGCTAAAGTATGTCCGTCAAATAAAGAGGGTGCAAGACCCCAAAATAAATTAGATGTTCCTGCACAAAACACAAGATACGGGCGAAATAACACCAATAATAATAATAATAAAAACAAAAAAGAAAACGACGTTCAGTGGTCAATGATGATCAGATATAGAGATCAAGAACCTAATAATAATTCAAATAACAAATTAATAAATCTGATAACGTCGAAAGACACAAAACAGGAGTCAGATCCTAATTATATTCCCCTAACTAAAAGAATTATGTTAGACGATGGAGCTGTCGCTCACGTAATATCAGACCTGTCAAAATTGTCCAATCCAACAATGTTAGAAAAACCCATCGAATTAGAATGCGCAATACAAGACACACTCTTAATAGCAACCCACATTGGAACAATGTTTATTAGAGTGGAAAACTCAGAACGTAACCAGAAAGTCATAAGACTAAAAAACGTACATTATGTACCATCACTAAATGTAGACCTGATGTCAGGGATAAAAATAACTGAAAATAGGCCACTGGGTATAGACCAAAATTTCTCAGCGGCTCATATATATGTCAGAGGAACGAATGAAGTGCTCTTCTCTGCCCCAAAAATAAGGGGGGTATACATGGTCAAATACGAGATTGTGCCGGAATCTGCAGTCAACATAATAGAAGATGAAAATGAAATAAATAAAATATGTCCCTATAAAAATGAATCAAATAAATTGGCATGTATGCCTAATGTAAATTCCCAGGACGAATGGATGGAATATGAAATAGAAGAGGAAATTATTGAGGACAGTCAGGAGGAAAGTGCAGATAACAGAGAGAACACAACTAATAATAATGAAAACAATAATATAGTAATAAGTCACAATGACGAACAAGAGAACAACCAAACCCAAAATAGGGAAACCAGCGAGGATGATAAAGAAACGAATGAGGATATAAGTATAAACGATAATAATAACACAATAGATAATGAAATAACAGATAATAATCATGATCCTAATGAAAATACAGGGGAGTTAAAAATAGAAAAAAAAATGATATGGCACAGGAGATTAGGACACTTATCTGGAAAGAATTTGAGATTCTTAACTAAGGTCTCAAGAGGGATTCCTAATGGAATAACATTCCGAGATGATGAGTTCAGTTTGTGCGAAATATGTGTAAAAGCTAATTCAAAAAGGTTAGTGAAAGGAAACTGGAACTCGTTTCATCGGATACAATGGGCCCCTTTTCGCCAGGTATATATGGTGAAAAGTACGTATTAATATTTGTTGACCATGCCACAAAATACACTTTTGTCTCTACCATAGAAAAAAAATCAATGGTGTGTGAAGAGTTTAAAAAACTGTATATGAAATTAAAGTCAAAATTTCCGGATCATCCCATTGCCACCCTGAGATGTGACAATGCTAAAGAATATTTAGATTCACACATGAAGACTTTTTGTGAGGAAAACGGTGTAAGTCTCGAGCCTGTCGTTCCGTATTCGCCAGAGCTAAATGCGATGGCTGAAAGACAGAATCAAACGATAATGGCTAGAACTAGAGCTATGCTGTTTGACTCCGAATTGGACTTCAAGTTTTGGTCATTGGCTGTTCTGACGGCGGTTTATGTCATAAATAGGAGCCCAACCAGGGCAAACAAAGATAACAAAACCCCTTTTGAAATGTTTTACGGCATAAAGCCGGATTTGTCAAATATGAGAGTTTTTGGGTCTCTTGCCTATAGACATATTCCTATGGAAGTTCGCCAACAACAGGCCACAAAAAACAAAAAAAAGAAAACAAACACTGAACATCCGAAACTCACACAACGAGCTGACAAAGGGGTATTTGTGGGCTACACAAGTAGTGGGTTCAATCCATTTATCCTTTTCTTCACTCTTAAGTACGTCTTTAAATGTTTTTGGCACTTTATTTATTTCACACATCATTGCAAAATATTGATTCTCTCTTTCCGTGGCTATTTTTGTTCTCTCTGAAACTTCAGTTTCAACTTCTCCCTCTGAATCGGTATTTTCAATAGATGATTCACTCGAGGAGTAGTTACTAAATTTCAAATTTTTATTTCTTTTATTGCATTTTTTATGGACTTTATTTTTATTTTTATTTGCCTTTAAAATTGTTTCAGATTCTGTTTCTCTTAAAAATTTTTCTGGTATTCCATCTGATAAATTTACTTGGGTATCATCTTCAATATTGTTCCAATTAATTAATTCTATTTTAGGTAAACCTTCTTTTTCGAAAAAATTTCTGGGATATTTGTCTTTAAAAGTGACTGATTCTAAAAATGTTACGTTACTGGATTTTATCAATTTTCCCCGTTCGGGTTTCAAAAGTAACCAGGATTGAGGATTAGATCCAACAAGAATGCATCTATCCCCATCCTCTGGAAATTTTGAAGTCGAAGTTTTGGCATGTGGAATTTTTTGAATGGCTATATAGCCAAATCTATGAATATAATCAATTTTAGGTTTTCTATTTCTCAACATTTCATAAGGTGTTTTCATTTTCAATATTTTATGGGGTAATCTATTATGGATATGTGTTACTTGTTGGAAGGCTAATTCCCAAAATTCAAGTGGTCAATGCTTTAGTTTTCTGTATTCCCGTAAGATTAAATCTTTCAGCTGTGCCATTTAATTCTGGTGTGTCTGGGGGTGTGACTTCTAAAACTATACCCTCTTCTTTTATTATTCTTTTCATATCAATAATTAAATATTATATGTTAAATTGAAAATCACACAATATTTGTAAGACGTGACACTATAACATAAGGTTAAATATATACCTCATGTTAACTTTTACACGACATAGTTAAGTTAAAACAATATAACAATGTATGAACGCATACACATTTATTATATAATATTATACTAGTCAACGACATATATATTTTTATTTTTTACCATTTTTTACACATAGCAATTTTATATGACAACTACATGTAATAATTTTTGACTGCTTTTGCTTATTTCTTGTTTATATTTTGTTTTAAATACATGCGATGTGACACTAATTTACTTATATGTTCGTTCGTCCGTTTTGAATCGCAGGGGGGTGTTGGGATACGATTCCCTCACTACCTCACGAACACATAACTGTATACTAACCAACACTGCATGTAACACAATATTACATTTATTCTTTCTACATGTGGCGACACTGATCGCCAGTATAATATTTTTTCCACCACTGCTCGACGGAGAATGTTCTCCGCTCGACAGTCGTTGTACTAACGTCATAAATAAACTTTACTGTTTATAAATGTCCGTGCTTAATTTTCTTTGGATGAAACGATCGAAACTCACCTCAACATTATTTTATTATATTGGAATAATACGACGACATGAAGAGCAAACGTGTATGTTTGGTAACCGTTATACAAGAAGTGTCAACGAGTGTACGAATAACATGGCGGAGTAAACTGGAATAGTTCTTCATGGAACATTCTGGAACCAGTTGTACATATCGATATTATATCGATATAACATCGATAAGTTCTGCACCTGTATTATATATGTCTGAGTTCTCATTATAAGTTCTAGTTCTTTCTAGTTTACTTTCTCGTAATACTCTCTGTGATCTCATTCCAACACTCCCTCTTATTACTGTGAAAGTAAATAAGTTTAACATCAAATTTCATCAATTAATGTCATATAATTCAGTAAACAAATGGAAAATAAATAAATGTCTTAAGTAATAAATGACAGATCTAGAAACAACAATAACAAACAAAATAATAATACTAAATGACTTGTTCAACTTAATTCTAATGACTTAATAAACTTAGGAATGATCTGTCATCAAAAAAGAATGTCTTTTGGTTTCAATTAAGTCTTCAGTTCGAAAATTATTATTTGAAATTAATGACTTTTGAATATCACAAATTCACTAACATATAAATCACAAACATAATTGACTTTGAATAATAAACTTAAATTCTAAATATCCAAAAATTAGTATATCAAAATAAGTAACTTTCATTTCTTAGTAATAAAATATTTACAGGGTATTTGACTTTTCTCTTTGTCAATGTCTCATTTCGCTTCATTCGGATTTTTGTGACAATGCTGTAACAAATAAAATTTCATTAATTTTCATCGACCTTATTTATTTCTTTGTAATTAAGTATTTCTTTTCTAAATTTCTGAAACAAAGGTGTGGAATACCTTGTTGTGAGAGATATTCTCACCAGAAGGAAATTCAACAGAATTTAAGCGTGTTCAGCCACTTCGTACATAAGTACGAGTAAGCCAGAACTAGACCAAACACTGGCGATTTTAGAGCCAATTTGGGTGGTTTATATACGGCTTATTTACACACACACAAACATACGTACGTAAGAGAATACGTACGTTGGTGAGAACAGCCAGGTCGCATCATCCCCTATCGAGATAAGAGATGGCTGGCCGGTTTGTGTACAAATTGTGACATCATCTTATTGTGTCACAATTCGGTACTCGTACATTACCTGCAAGTACATACAGGTAATTACGATCGAACGAGTTTTGTGTGTTTAACGTCACAAGGACGATTATTTGCCTGCCCTTTGGAGCGGCAACTGTTGTCAAGGGGTCCGAGCCCCTCTACCTCATACCAGTGAGTCCCCACAGCTACTCCCCCAGTTTTTGTGCCGCAAAAATGATCAAATTGCGCAGGCCTGGGGGGACTTGCGGGTTTATTAGCACCTCTTCTGGTCTGCCTCCCACTTGGCTAGTGTGCTTCCAACAGCACCGCAGACGCATTTGTATGATTGCTGTCTTGCGGTGGCGCGTGCCTGATATTGGGCTCAACTGCCTTCTCCCCTACGCCTAGGTGGATAATTTTTTGTGTATGCATACGGGTGGTGGCGGGAATGAGAGGGCAGTGGTTGTTTGAAGAGTGGCTTTCTCAGCATCGGGGAGTTTGAAGTCTCCGATGCTAGGACAGCCATGTTCACCTTTTTGTTCGCTGCTCTCTCTACTGTGAAGAGGAACTTCATCGGTTCCCTGGTCTCTGCAGATTTTGACTCCGATTTTGGGGGTTCCAGAATCGGGGTTGGTTCCGGCAGTAACTGGGGAGGAGAGACAATGGAGGGAAGAGGAGGCGTTATTAGACAGCTCTTTAAAGAGCAAGCTCTTGAATTGGCGACCTTGGTCTGTAATTATGACTTCTGGTATGCCATACCTTGCAATCCAGGTATTGTATAACCTTGCAGCCACTGTAGGGGCTGTCATCTCGTGTAGAGGTATTGCTTCTGGCCATTGGGCTGCCCTGTCTATTATCGTCAACGGGTATCTGTGTCCTTGAGATGGTGGCAATGGGCCTACCAAGTCTATATGTACAGTTTTAAACCACTCCGTTTGTTTAAAGGATTTGAGGGGCGAGCGAGTGTGTCTTCCTACTTTGGATTCTTGACAGTTCAGGCAACTGCGAGCCCATTTGTTGCAGTCAGACTTCATTCGTGGCCATACAAACCTTGCCAAAATTAAATTAGCACTACATTTTGGCCCAGCATGTGACAGATTGTGTACACTGTTGAAAGCCAACCTGCGATATTTTACTGGTAGAAATGGCCTATTTTTACCTGTACTGACGTCACATGTTAATAAAACATCAGTACTGAGAATTTTTCTCTGTCTCAATTTGAGAGTAGTATCATCGTTCGATAACAACTCTTGCAATTCTGCATCCTTAAGCTGTGCTTTAGCTATTTCAGAATAAGGCAATTGGACAGGAGCCGAGATAGCTTCGATTCTACTCAAGACATCAGCTGGAGTGTTAAGTTCTCCACTTATATACTGAATGTTGGTTGTCAATTGACCAATATAGTCTAATTGTCGCACTCTTCTCAGCGATGCCAGTTCTGCTTTTTGTGTGAAGGCATATGTTAGGGGTTTATGGTCAGTATACACAGAAAAACATCTACCCTCTAATTGGTGCCTAAAATGCTTCAACGCAGCAAAAATTCCAAGCAATTCCCTATCGTATGTGCTATAGTTCTTTTCTGTTTTTGAGAGCTTCCTCGAGAAGAAAGCTAGCGGTAACTTCTTGTTGTCTTTGTCAAGTTGGTACAAGGTTGCACCAATAGCAAAATCAGAGGCATCGGTACTCACGCATAACGGCAGACTTTTGTCTGGATGAGCCAATAGAGTTGCATTTGCCAGTGTATCTTTGATTTTCTTAAAGGCCTGTTCGGCTTCTTCATTCCATTCGAGTGTAGTCTTATCTTTCTTTTTACTTGTCTTTATTAGTGCAAACAGCTTACTTTGTTCGGCTGCTGCATTCTTCATGCAACATCTATAGAAGTTCACCATCCCCAAGAAACGCCTGAGTTTAGCGACATATGAGGGTTTCGGGAAGTTCAATATTGGCTCTACTTTGGTCTTCAAGGGGGAAATGCCTTCAGTCGAGACTTTGTAGCCGAGGAAGTCAATTTCAGTCTGTGCATATAAGCTTTTACCTACGTTGATAGTAAGCCCGGCAGTGTGTATACGCTGTATGACGGCTCTTACATTCTCCTCGTGGTGTTGCTCACTGCCTTCAGAGCATATGCAGATATCATCCAGGTATGCATATGCAAACGGCAATTCCCTAAATAGTCCATTGATAAATCTCTGGAAAGTTTGTGCTGTGTTGCAAAGTCCAAACGGCATTCGAAGGTATTCGAATAATCCAAAGGGGGTTATAACCGCTGTCTTTGGTACATCCTGGTCAGCCATAGGAATTTGGTGGAATGCCCAGTTGATGTCAATTTTGGTGAACATCGTTTTACCCTTCATATTCGCATTGAAGTCCATTATTTTGGGGACGGGGTAGTGATCAGGAACTGTTTTGGCATTTAAGGCCCTGTAGTCTCCAACAATTCGCCACTCTCCACTTGCTTTTTTGGTCATGTGGATAAGGGAGCTCCAAGAGCTTTTTGAGGGGCGACATACGCCCTCTTCAATGATGCGATGGAAATACTACCGTGCCGCTTTGAGTTTGTCAGGCAGTAACCTTCGTGCTCTAGCATGGCAAGGCTATCCTTTGGTTTCTATGTAATGAACCGTATCGTGTTTGTATGTAGGATGCCTGCGAATTGATGGTTGAGTGACTCCAGGATAGTCAGACAGGATCTGTAAGAGTTGTCCGTCAAATTTTGTACAGCTGGATATGTTTGTGTCCAGTCTGTAAGCATGCGTTTTGTCATCCACACAATTTTTAGTTTCACTATTGATCAGTTGGCCGTTTTTGAGGTCAATGATCAGGCCCTACACCCAGGATTGGGTTTGGAACATCAGCAACCGTGAAGGACCACGTCATATTTTCCTTAAGTCCGATGTCAACTTTGCTGGTCTCAAGTCTGTAGGCTGGAAGGTTTTGACCATTCACAGTACGGAGATAGTATTTCGGAGGAAGTACTTTTTGGTTTTTACTTACTGGCAATATACTCAAGTCTGCACCTGAGTTTATCAAGTACCATCTCCTATTTGTCCTGTCCTTAACAAACAGGCGGCATGAGTGTTTTTCCGAGGGGTCTTCGGCCACATAGATGGCCCCTTGTTCTAGTTTGACACCTCCTTGGTATTGGATTTGGCCCACCATTTGCATCTGTTGTTACATTTGGTGGCCTCTGCGCCAAACCTATTGTGGAAGAAACAACTCTTTTCATCCCAATTTTGAGACTGGTTTTTGAGTGATGATGTGCGTGGGGGAGTTGAACTCTGACCCCTGTTGTTGGCACTCGATCTTCAGTCTATGGACCTGGACTGTCGTCCTCTGCTATTGTCATTATTGTTGTTGTTGTTGTTTCTTCATTTCGATCGTTGTCGCCAGCTACCATTGGATTTCGTTGAGCTTTGGCTTTTGTTCCGTTTTACTTCGTCGGTCAACTGAGCTATTTGGGCTTGAAGTTGGGCGAGTTCTCCAGTCTCTGCAAATACTGCACTGACCACGGGCTTTGACCTGGTGTATTCGAGTGCGTTATCTGCTGATTTTGCAAGGAAATCCAAGTCTGTGGATGTATTTATCACGGTCGAACCTATGGCGGCTAGGCATTGCACAACACTTTGTGGAAGTTGTTTGCAAAATTGGTTGCCTATGGCAGAAGGGGCTACTATATTGTCCGCCTTTTGTCCCAATTTTGCCATGAAGATTGAGGGTTTGTCATCCCCCATCTTCATACCACCCATCACATCATCAATAATTTCGTTCTTTGTTTTTCCAAATACATTTTTGATCTTCTTGACAAACCAGGCATATTTATTATCTTCTGTCGAAGGGCATTCCATAATATCCGGAATGTGGCGGATTATCTGTGGGGGCGCGGAGATGTGGAGATACCTCTGGTTCAGTGTAATGTTTTCTGTCTTGAACCTGCCTTCCAATAGAGTCAACCCCAAGTTTACCTCATTGGGGAGAAATTCTGGGATCTCTATCCTTCATCTGTAGAAGTTGGGGTTTTGCCCTGGCTGCAATTGCAAAAGTTGCATAATCTACGCCAAGACTTCGGGTGTCAGCTGTGGCTGACTACTACCTCCCTGCGATGGTTGTGGGTTTTTGGTTGGTGGTGGGACCATTGCTGTGTCTTTCTGATAACAAGTGTGTTCCACAGAACTACTTCCTTCCTTGCTGGTCGAAAACACTGGCTCCTGTGTTTGTAGGACAGGTATTTTTGGGTCAGAACTTTGGCTTAAAATTCGACCACTTCTCAACATTTTAACTGCTAGTTGTTCTTTATTTATTGCAGTTCCAAATCGTACTAATTCTGGGTGTTGAGGGCCTTCTTCCAGATTTGTTAAATTTGTGGAGTGTCGAGTTGAAGTCTACTGTCTGGTTTCTCTTTGTTTATATATTTTAAAGAGAGGGGTGTAAATTCACACTTCAGCAGACTCTACTTTGACAACCTAAAAGGTGTCTTAGTCTGCAAAAAAATTTTTTTTTATTTGCCGAGCAAGCAAGTTCTTGCTAGCACACCGCACCAAATTTTTGTAATAGCACAACGCGCCTCAAGACACCTCACTACATAGCCAAAATCACATCGAGGTCACCACTGTGGAATACCTTGTTGTGAGAGATATTCTCACCAGAAGGAAATTCAACAGAATTTAAGCGTGTTCAGCAACTTTGTACATAAGTACGGGTAAGCCAGAACCAGACCAAACACTGGTGATTTTAGAGCCGATTTGGGTGGTTTATATACGGCTTATTTACACACACACAAACACACATACGTAAGAGAATACGTACGTTGGTGAGAATGGCCAGGTTGCATCATCCCCTATCGAGATAAGAGATGGCTGGCTGGTTCGTGTACGAATCGTGACATCATCTTATTGTGTCATGATTTGGTACTCGTACATTACCTGTAAGTACATACAGGTAATTACGATCGAACGAGTTTTGTGTGTTTAACGTCACAAGGACGATTATTTGCCTGCCCTTTGGGGCGGTGACTGTTGTCAAGGGGTCTGAGCCCCTCTACCTCATACCAGTGAGTCCCCACAAAAGGTTTAGGTAGTGCCTTAGTAAATAAATCTCCAATTTGTTCTTTTGTCGGTACCCAAATTATTTCTATTTCTTTTTCTTGACATGCTGTTCTCACATAATGATACTTTAGTTTCACTAAATGTCTTAATGCTTTGGAATCATCTGATTTGGCTGCTTTGATGGCTGCTTGACTATCTTCGAAAATTATTGGCGTTATTTCTCATTTTGTTATTAATCGAAATAAATGTTTCATATGAACTAGTTCTTTAGTTGTCCTACTTAATGCTATATATTCCGCTTCCATAGATGACGTTGCCACTATTTTCTGTTTATTTGTTCTCCAGGCAACAGCATCACCAAATAAGAATATTACGTAACCCGTTGTTGATATACCTTCAGGATCATTTATTCCCAATGATGCATCACAAAAGCTTACTAGTTCATTGTCATTTCCTCTATATACTAATTTATGATCTTTAGTCCTGGCTAAATATTTCAAAACTTTTTCTACTTTTTGCCAATCTAGAATATTAAAGTTGTGACATTTTCTAGTCAATACATTTACTGCAAAATTTATGTCTGGTCTCGTACTTAAAGCTAAATATAATAAAGCTCCTACAGTTTCTCTATAAGGTATCTTTTTATTTAAGTCTAATTTTGATTCTATTTTTATATCCTTAGATGTCTTTTTAATTGCCTGATTTGTCATCATAGGGGTATCGCTACCTTTGGTATGATCTATTTTAAATTTCTTTAATAGTGACTCGATAAAATTTGTTTGGGATAGTATCATTGTTTTATCTTTGAAGTTTCTTTCTATGTCTATACCAAGATATTTTCTAGGTTCTCCCAATACTTTCATTATAAACATTTTACTAAGTTCAAGTTGTGTATCAAACATTCCTTCATACAGTGTAAAATTCATTTCTTTCATTGTTTGTTTGAATTTCAGATACCATCTTTTAGGACGTACTTTTAAACCATAAAGCGCTTTCTTTAGTTCGCATACATTACTTTGTCTAAATTTCTCAGATACATCGACTCCCTCTGGAATCTTCAAATATATTTTTCTATCTAATTTACTATTAAGGAACGCTACTATAACATCTAATTGAATTACTTTCCATCCTAATTTATTGAAAATACTTAAAAACATAAGTATCTGTGACAAACCTATAGTTGGTGCATACAATTCTGATAGATCATATATATTATGATCTTGAAATCCTTTCGCTACTAATCTGGCCTTATATCTGTATAAACCTGGTTCTAACTTCTTTACAAATATCCACCTTGATTCCATTATCTTTTTATTTTCTGGTTTCTCTACATATTTCCATGTCTTACTTTCTATTAATGACATTATCTCACAATCAATTGCTTCAATCCATTTATCCTTTTCTTCACTCTTAAGTACGTCTTTAAATGTTTTTGGCACTTTATTTATTTCACACATCATTGCAAAATATTGATTCTCTCTTTCCGTGGCTATTTTTGTTCTCTCTGAAACTTCAGTTTCAACTTCTCCCTCTGAATCGGTATTTTCAATAGATGATTCACTCGAGGAGTAGTTACTAAATTTCAAATTTTTATTTCTTTTATTGCATTTTTTATGGACTTTATTTTTATTTTTATTTGCCTTTAAAATTGTTTCAGATTCTGTTTCTCTTAAAAATTTTTCTGGTATTCCATCTGATAAATTTACTTGGGTATCATCTTCAATATTGTTCCAATTAATTAATTCTATTTTAGGTAAACCTTCTTTTTTGAAAAAATTTCTGGGATATTTGTCTTTAAAAGTGACTGATTCTAAAAATGTTACGTTACTGGATTTTATCAATTTTCCCCGTTCGGGTTTCAAAAGTAACCAGGATTGAGGATTAGATCCAACAAGAATGCATCTATCCCCATCCTCTGGAAATTTTGAAGTCGAAGTTTTGGCATGTGGAATTTTTTGAATGGCTATATAGCCAAATCTATGAATATAATCAATTTTAGGTTTTCTATTTCTCAACATTTCATAAGGTGTTTTCATTTTCAATATTTTATGGGGTAATCTATTATGGATATGTGTTACTTGTTGGAAGGCTAATTCCCAAAATTCAAGTGGTCAATGCTTTAGTTTTCTGTATTCCCGTAAGATTAAATCTTTCAGCTGTGCCATTTAATTCTGGTGTGTCTGGGGGTGTGACTTCTAAAACTATACCCTCTTCTTTTATTATTCTTTTCATATCAATAATTAAATATTCTCTACCACCATCAATTCGTAGATAGAAAATTTTCGCTTTTCTATCACCTAAATTTGTCCTAATTGTATCAATAAATTCTCTAAATGCTCTACCTACTTCGGATTTATTTGTCAAATTAAATGTTATTGTATATCTCAAAAAATTGTCAGTAAATGTCACTACATATGCGCTCTTATTTATGATACCGATTGGTTTTATTGGACCCATTAAATCACTATATACTCTGAAAAGTGGCTTATTGGCTACTTCTCTAATTGTCTTATGTGGTGATTTTCTAATTTTGGCTAGTCTACAGACTTCGCATTCTTGTAGTTCAACATCAAAATCAACATTTTTTAAACAATCATAAGTGTCTGATGCCTTTTTGAGATAACTCATTGAAGCATGACCTAATCTCAAATGATATAAATATCCTAATTTCGTTTTGACTGAATTTTCACATGGTAATTTTAAATTTTCAAGTTCGTCTAATGTTACATCTGCACCTAAATCAAGATACTCATGAAGTTCTTGATCAGATTTTAGCGTTTTATTTCCTTTAATTCCTTGATCATAGTTATGATCTAAATTTTCTGATTCAATTTCAGTTTCTGACCAAACGTCTTTAATTTTGGCATAACTATGATCATTTTTGTTTACTGTTTGTGTCAAATAAGATTCTTTTCTACTTACTAGATCAAAATTAAACCACCAATATTTACCAATTTTGTTTCCTTTCAAAATAATTTTCTTTGTCATTTCATTTCTAATTTCAACTATGTCGTTTCTAAATATGGCATAGTATCCTAATTTCGTAATTCTATGAATCGAAAGTAAATTTTCACCCAGATTTTTAGAATATCTAACTTTTTTGATTTTAAATGTTTTCATTTCTAAATCTCGAATAACTAAACTCCCTTTATGAGTAATTTGTATGTCTGCTGACTTATTTTTATTGGCACAAGAAATGAATTCCGGAGTATCTAAACTTTTGATATCGTCTAAATTATCTAATTTCTTAATAAAATGATCAGTGGCTCCTGTGTCTGCTATAAATTTTATACTTCCGGATGGATTTACTTTAAAACACTTTGAGTTTCTAATAAGTTTAAATTTAAATAAATGTCTAATGTTTTTAATACCTTTTGTTTTTATCGATGACTTCGATGACTTATGTGACCTTCTACTTCTATGTCTATCGCTCGATGACGAGGATGATGAACTTGAGCTTGTAGAACTCGATGATCTCGAACTTGAGCTGGAGCTAGAGCTCCTCTCACATTTTCTCTTCGTAGTTCTAGCCCCTTTCTTGTGATATTTATATCCGTGTTTTCTTGACTTGTGACTTTTCTTGTCTGTTTTCCTCTTTTTTGCCCAAGGTTTTCCGTCAGTCGATGTTGTTTCCGTTTCTACAACTTTTTGTTCAGTATTCGTATCAATATCATTTTTGGCTTTTACAAAATAAATTGGCTTAAATTTCAGGTTAACTTTAAATTTCTTAAAACAGTTCCAGTATATGCTACCTTTCAGTTCCTGTGTAGGTTTATTTCTTAATTCTTTTGGCAGCGGTTTGATTCCCCTTTGCTTTTTACAATGTTTAGCTATGTGACCGTATCCAGTACAGTTGTAGCATCTAAACGTTGTCTTAAAACCTGAAAAATTATTCGATTTAGATTTCTTATAACTATTATGTTTCATATAATTTGCACCTCTACGTTTCAAAATTCCTTTCCTCTGTTTTAGTAAAATGTCCTCTTCCATTATTATGGCTTTTATCTGTTCATATGTCATATCTTCTCTAATTCTCGCTGACAAATTTGGAAAAGCTACTAACATATGAAGTTTCATGGCTTCCAATATTCTATTCTCAGTCCAAGATTTATTCGTTGACCTTATTTTTCTCTCTATGTCTTCGAACTTTTCTATCCAATCATTTAATTCCATAGTTTCGGGGTAATATTTTAGCGTATAAATGTCAGTTAAAACTAAATTGCTCATGATTGTTTGTGGCTCTCGATAATCTATCTTTTTCATACATTTAGTGGGACGTGGTTCGCCAAAAAATAATTTAGCATGGTCATCGTCTAACCATTCAAGTAAAACAGCTTTCTCATCACATAAATTTCTCGTGTCATTTTTGTCTAAAATTTTTGGATTAACCAAATCAAAAACTTTCAAAAAATTATATCGACTTACAAACATGTTAAATGAATCAAGCCAAACTCTAAAATCAATGTCTAAACTTAATTTCTTTGGTGTTACTTTTATTTTACTTCTATGTTCCTTTTCACTTCTACTCAACTCATTTCTTTCAATTTGATTAGTACCGATATTAATGTCATTATTCAAGGAATTATTTTCAATTTTGGGGTTATTCTTACCTTGATTTTGTTTTTCTACACTATTACAGCCGAGAAGACTATCAATGTCAAAATAATTTCTAAGTATATCTTCAAAAATTTTGTTACCTTTAGTCTGTGCTGCGTAGTTCTTTTCTTGCATCGATTCTATCATCTTTAATTGGTTCGATTTCTCTTGTTCAGTGGCGGTTGTTGGTGTTGAATTAAGTGGCTGATTCGATGGCTGATTCTGTGTCTTTTTTGGTATCCAATACGTGTCTTTTTGTGTCGATTGTGTGGCTGGTATATTCGTAACATCATAACGGGTATTGCTGGTCTCAATTTCCACAACATCCTTTTGTGACTGCACTGTCGCAACCTCCTTCTTGCTGGTTGCTTGCAGCTGTATGGACTCACGTTCCTCTTCCCAGATCATACCCGGTTGTTCAATTGGATCATGATCATATGTCAATAGATCTTTCATCTTATTATATGTCTCTTGGCAGTCTCTATCTACCACTCCCATGTTCGCTAATTGTTCTTCGATTAATAAATTTAACTTTTTCAACAACCTTATCTCCAGACTGTGGACCAGACGAATACATGATGCTGGGTCGATTGTAAAGAATCTGTCCACTCCAAACTTGATGGCTTTTATGGCTCTCAATCTGTTTACTGTCATTTGTGCTTTGTTGTCCAACACTGACGATGCACCACTCAAAATTGCTTTGTCAGTTTCATCGTCTACCTGCATTTTCTCTTTTCCGTCCGGTGCCATTGTGACTAATGTCTGTGTTAGTTTCGACTCTTTTACAATTTTCTGTTCAAACAAATAAACAACAGAAATATTAAATGTCTAATTTATGACTCGTTAAGGAATTTCATGTCTGTGTAAACTAAAAAAATAAATTAATGTCAGCTACTAGTATTGCTATCGCTTTGTGCGATCAGCTCTATTTGTATTCCTTGAGTGTATTATGGGATCAATTGCCTCTACCATTTTGTGTTTAGAAACGAGGACTTGGACGCTTTATAACCTGGCCAAGATTATTTTTAGTCATTTTGTACCCAAATACTCTAATATAAATTTAATTTTATTTAAATCTCATCGACTTTTGTCGAACTCATTAACGTCCTTACATAATAGGATTTTCACATCAAATATAATTTATTCAAACATGGCAACCAGATTTTATAATAATTAATTCATTACCCAGACTTTTAAATTCGATCGTGAAAAGCTAGTAGCATCTTTTCACTTGAACATGTATTCAACCACATGTTACCGATCGACCAATTTTTTGTCATTCACATCCAAAAATATTACGGGAGATTACTTTTACTAATTTCATCAACAAATTATTTGTCTTTTACCAATGTGCTCGTATTCATTAATGTCTTTTCTTTGTCTATCAAAAATATTTATGTCTTACGAGCACATGGTGGGAACACATTACGCAATTGATCCCTTAATTATCGTTAATCTCAATATTACATCAGTTTAGTTTTATTATCATTAACATCAATAAATTTCTTTAAAGTACACTTTTACTTACTGGTACTCTGCAGATAAAGTGTGGCGAGATTACTTTGTAGTTAAACGACGCCAGTTTTCTTGTCACATTTGCACATAAATACAAATAGTTTTAAATGGCTAATAATTATCATCAAAATCTAACACTTAATAAATGACTTACATAAAATGACTCGAACACGTAATTTATCAATTGACTAATACACGAACTACTCTTTAATTTCACTATTTAACCTTTGCTCTGTATACCATATTGGAATAATATGACGACATGAAGAGCAAACGT
The DNA here is from genome assembly GCA_011428145.1 of Ericerus pela. Lineage (NCBI taxonomy): Eukaryota > Metazoa > Arthropoda > Insecta > Hemiptera > Coccidae > Ericerus > Ericerus pela. The sequence continues at coordinate 160,760 of WOFM01000152.1, read as the reverse complement.
GTATATTTGGTAACAGTTATACAAGAAGTGTCAACGAGTGTACGAATAACATGGCGGAGTAAACTGGAATAGTTCTTTATGGAATGTTCTGGAACTAGTTGTACATATCGATGTTATATCGATATAACATCGATAAGTTCTGCACCTGTATTATATATGTCTGAGTTCTCATTATAAGTTCTAGTTCTTTCTAGTTTACTTTCCCATAGTACTCTCTGTGATTATGTGATATTGTGAGAAAGTGACAATCACTAATGTGGGTGTGTGCGTAGATATACACGACACCACACAAACACCAATCAGGTCGGTTGCGTATACGTGTAGTAGTATATGTGCGGGCCGAGCCCAGTAACAAATAAGCTGCATAGACGAAATATACAGCCGTGAGCGCAAAAAGATAGTTTGCGGGTTTTACCCCGCTGGCCCGCTAGGTGGTCGACGAGTGTGTAATACACACTCGTTCGTCATCGACCACCCGTCGCCACACCACTCTCCTCCTAGTAAGTTTCCGAGGAAACTTACGGTGACCTGTGACGCCAGTCAAGTGTGGCGTGGCGTTCACTACTACGCTCACGGATACCGTTCACGTAGTAGGACCACCAGGTCTCTTCGGTTTGGGCTTGCCGAAGTTGGCTGGGAGGGTGGGATGGGAAGGACGTGTTCGGGGCGCTCGAGGCTGGGGAATAGGGTTCACTCGAGTTTGGGTTCTTATGAGCGGAGTCTGGGGACGAGACGTCGGAATGCTCATAAGGGGTGGCGGGTAGGTAACTGGTGCCGCCATTAAAGGCGACATTACCATGGCCGGAGGATAAACCAGTGCTGCAAGTTGTAGATGCGGGGGAATGGGAATTCCGGGCGGTGGCATTACAACTTGTGGGAGTGGCATCGGGGTTGTCGCTAGGGCGAGCGACAGGGCGTTGTGTGCTGCAAGCACAGCGGCAGTGAATTGCTCCCACGGCTGCAGGGATTGATTCTGCGGTACAGGAGGAACCACCGGTTGCAGTTTCTCCGGCGAAGATGTTGCCATTAAGTCGATAACGGAGTTATTATCGACGGCAGCACTTTCTGTCGGTTCGACCTCTTCAGGTACTGGTGAGAGTACGCGTTGAGGGACCGACGAGGGTTTTGGGGGAAGATGGACAGTTGGGGTTGGAGTCGGGTCAACGTCCATTGCTTTCTCTTCCGCTGCAGTCGGTACAACCGAAGGGCGAAGCAACGGCGACTTGCCTTTCGGGACTGACGATGAGGCTACTGGTGCCTCCGCGATTTTGGAAGTCGATGGTTGGGGGGACCGCTTTGTTGCTGCAGACGGACGTTTGAAACTGCTGGTATGCAACGTAGCAGTCGCTTGCACTCGGCGCTTCCAAAGAGGAAGCGGTTCAATCTGTTGAACCGTCTTGAGCAGTGGGAATTCCCCAGAGGGGAGTCCCGCCGAGGAAGACGGTTGAGGACCGGGCAAAGGTCTCTTAGATTGAATGCGCTGTACAACTTCGGCGAATGTGTGGGTGTCAATCCGCACATTGCTTAATTGTACAGCGGTCCGAGCGTGAGGTGGCATCTCCAACGAGTACGCGGTCTTCCTGGGGAGCGGAACGAAGACTCGAGAATGAGAGCTGCGGACAAGGCCACGCTGTACGATCTCAGAGCCCCGCGCCGCTACTCCAGGAGCAAGCCGGTACTGTCGAAGTGACACACCTCGACCCCTGGCAGCAGACTCCACCCTCTGCCTCAGCGTCGATCGCCGTTGCGGTACTCGAGAAGGAGTACTGCGTGTAGCCTCTTGTGCAGATCCGACAGAGGTAAGAGTCACGGGTGACGCCGATACTTGATCGGACGTAGAGGTTACAGGCGATTTCTGCTTCACCGGTGGAAAGGTGGCAGTAGCCGTGGTGGAAGGAGACGGGGCGATGTCAGCTGGTGACGTCGGGGAGGAAAAGGTGGGAGAGGGGGAGTAGCCCTTAAAAGGGCTGTTTCTTCATCTTCGGAAAGATCCGGAATGCTAGGGGAAAGGCGCTCTTGGGACATTTCGCGAGTCTATTACGCTCCGCGAGATATTATTAAAAGCGCCTGTTGTGTAGCATTTGATGAAGAGTATATAACAGCCGAGCACGTCAAGAGAAGAGTGAATGTCTAAAACACGAATTTCACTTGTTTTCTTGACTGTAACCGCCGTTTATTTTCATCTCGTAAACACGAACGAAGTTGCGGTTGCGGCAGCTGTTGTTGCACATTATTACGAGTTTGTTTTGTAGGCGGGGCCTGTTCATCTTCCGAGGAGGAAGATGCGTCGTATTTATGCGACTGGGTGGCGCCACGAAACAATTTTCGTAATACGTCGTCGTTTACAACGCTTGACTTGTCGTCAGTTGCGTGAGCCGACTCGGACGAGTGTGGGAGAGGAGGGGGAATCGCAATCGGTTCGTCGTCGAGCATAGCGTCAGCTGTTCGACTAGAAGACTGACCGATGGGGTGCGATTGTGTATTTTCCTTCGATAACGCTTCGGGAGGGGATTCTTTATTTTGATCGTGTGTATTTACGATCGGGGAAGAATCGAGCGTGTCGTCTGTGTGTGAAGACAACGTTGAAGGTTGGGGTGAGGCATTCGGGGGTGAGTCGTCGTTTTTAGGTAAGACGACCTCAGATGACAAGTCAACTGTCGGTCCCGAAGGATCATCGACGGAAGTTGAGTCATCTGGGTTGGCTTCTATGTCTGTGTAGACATAGGCCGACTTTAGGCGATCGATTGATACGCGTGTATGTCGTCCTTCTATGTCGATCTCGAACCATTTATCCGTACGGTTTAGGACTTTGTACGGTCCGGAGTACAATGGGTCGAGTGCCTTACGAGGTGTATCAACGCGTAGCCATAAGTTTTGGGCTGATTTTAGATCAGCGGGGATGTATGAGGGGGAATCGCCGTGGTTGCGGGTGATTTGGGTGAACGCATTCGCACTTTCACGAATGCGTTGAGGAAGGTTAGTGCCGTCGATGTGAGTGACGACACTTGGTGGGCTGTCTTCAAAGAAATCAGCCGGGAGACGGAGCTCTTCACCATAAAGGAGTTGGGCTGGGGATACGCCGAGGTCGGAGATGACTGTTGAGCGTAGGCCGAGAAGAATGAGAGGCAAATCGGCTGCCCATTCTCCACGCGAGTCTTTGGAGTTCTCGCGGGCCATGATGGTGGCTTTGAGAGTTCGATGCCAGTGCTCTATTTTGCCGTTCGATTGGGGGTGGTACGCCGTAGTTGAGATTTTGTGTATTCCCAACTGGCGCGCAACCGAGTTGAATAAAGCGCTTTAGAACTGGCGTCCCTGGTCCATCGTTATAGTTTCGGGGACGCCGAAGGAGGACACCCAGTGTTGGACGAAGAGTGTTGCCACTCGATCCGCGGAAATATCCGTTGTCATGATGGCGTGAGGCCATCGTGTGGCGCGGTCAATCATTGTCAGACAATGACGAGGACCGCTAACCGTCGGCAACGGACCCACGATATCGATGTGCACATGCTTTAAGCGATCGGTAGGGCGGAAAGCTTGGAGAGGGGCTTTGGTGTGTCTACCGATTTTGGCTTGTTGGCATGCGGTGCACTCTTTTGACCAACGTAGGCAGTCAGATCGTAGGCCAGGCCAAATGAATCGATTAGCGATCAGATGGGCAGTTGTCTGGCCGCTCGGGTGCGAGAGCCCATGAATCAAATCGAAGATGATTCTCCGATATTTGGCGGGTACGAAGGGTCGTTTTTTCCCCGTGGACGTGTCGCACGTTAAAAGTAACGTGTGTCTGGGTACTCTGAACGATTCGAGGATGAGGGCAGAGTTAGGGTCTGCAAGGTATTGGGCGAGTTGGGGGTCGTGTTGTTGGCAAAGGGCCATCTCATTGTATGGCACAACACAGGGAGAGGTAATGGCGGAGATTGATATACGTGACAAACAATCTGCGGCTATGTTGTCCTCTCCTTTGATGTAGCGAATATCCATTGTGAACTGCGAGATATACTCTAGTTGATTTTGCTGGTGTGGTGTAGCTTTCTCGCACGCCTGAAACAGGGCAGTCGTGAGGGGCTTGTGGTCCGTATAGACGGAGAAAACACGCCCTTCGACCAGGTTACGGAAGTGCTTCACCGCTGCAAAAACAGCGAGTAATTCGCGGTCGTATGTCGGATATCGGCGTTCGGTGTCAGATAATTTGCGGGAGAAAAATGCCAAAGGCTCTAGCGATCCGGCGCCGTGTTGATAGAGGGTAGCCCCTATTGCGTGGTTAGATGCGTCGGTTGCCAAGACGAGTTGTTTGGACTCGTCGGGATGCGCCAAAAGAGCAGCATTTGCTAACGCCTGCTTTAGTTCGCGGAAAGCGGTTTTGGCAGTGTCAGTCCAAATTATCGGGGTTTTGTCACGTTTTTTGTTGGAGTGGATAAGCGCAAAAAGTTTACTCTGAATGTGAGCGCAATGTTTAATTGTACGCCGGTAGAAATTCACCATTCCGAGAAAGCGCCTAAGGTCATGAACGGTTTTGGGGAGTGGGAAATTGAGTACAGCTTGGACACGTTCAGGGGTAGGTTTGATACCTGAGCTGTTGACTCGATGGCCAAGGAAGGTGAGCTCTTCACGTTCATGTTCGGACTTGTTACCGTTGACAGTGAGGCCAGCGTTGTAGATACGCCGTATGACCTCGGTAACACGTTCTTCGAGCTCATCGGGGTTGGAGGCGGTAGTGAGGATGTCATCGATATACACGTAAGCGTAGTCGATGTCTCGCAACAATCCATCAATGTACCGTTGGAAGGTTTGGGCGGCGTTTCGAAGTCCGAAGGGCATATAGGGAAATTTGTAGAGACCAAAGGGGGTTATGACGGCTGTCTTGGGGATGTGTTCTTCGGTCATCGGGACTTGGTTAAACGCCCGCAAGAGATCTAATTTTGTGAATAATTTGGCACCAGCTAGTCTGGCGTGGAAATCCATAATATTCGGGACAGGGTACTTGTCGGGGATAGTTCGTGCGTTGAGTGCTCTGTAGTCACCAAGCATGCGCCATGTTTTGTCGGGTTTCATGTGCATATGCAAGGGGGATGACCAGGCACTTTTGGAGGGTTGGCAGTCACCACGTTCGAGCATGGTTTGGAAGGAAAGGCGGGCTGCCTTTAGCTTCTCGGGATGTAGACGACGGGCACGGCAAAACACCGGTCGACCTACAGTTTCGATATCGTGGGTGACTTCGGTAGGGGAAATCCTCGGGCGTAAGCCTTCTTTACCGGTTACGCCGGGAAATTTGTCGAGGATTTTTTGGAATCGACTATTTGAGTGGGCAATGGTAAGGCAAATTTCTGGGGGATAGTCGATGGGGCGGGGTTTACCTACAACAGCAAGTCCTGTGGTCTTATCAAGGAGGTGCCCTTCGCTGACATCGGGAAGCAGTTGGTAATGGCTGAGGAAGTCTGCTCCGATGATGGGATCAGCGATATCGGCGATGATGAAGGCCCACTTGAATTCGCGACGAAGGCCGAAATCTACCTGCACCAGCTTAACTCCGTAAGTACTAATTGGAGTTTGGTTCGCAGCGTAGATTTGGAGCTTAGCGTTGCATTTCCGGTCTTCAGCGGTTGGAGGTATAGCCGATATCTCCGCGCCAGTGTCAACCAGGAAGTGATGCTCGCTAAGCAGATCTTCCACGAATAGACGGACTGAATTGAAAACGAGTGGGAGTGCCGTCTTGACTGACTCGTTTACTTGTTTCCCGAACGGGTAGGGGATTTGGAATCGCGGCGGTCGTGATTTTGGGGTTTGTCCCACCATGAACATGGGGGGTCAGAGCAGTTGCGCGATTTCCTCCCGAACTGTCGGTGATACCAACAGTAGCCATCTCGGGAATGGGAGGGAGAGCGGGTATTCACTGGTCTCTTACCATCGATGACTCGTAGCATCGTCCGTGGTTTCGAACGACCGGAGCTAGAGTCACGAGAGCGCGATCTGTCTCTGGACCTGGCATCACATGAACGCGAATGCCTATGTTCAGGGAACGGGGCGGGATTTTTTGGGGGGTCGACAGAACTCACCTGTTTTCCAGCCAAGAGCTGTTGAAGCAGCTGGGTAATGATAGCTAGTTCCGAAGAATTAGCCGTTGGTGCTATCGACGGAGGTGCCGCGGGAGTTGCGATAGCAGAGATGGTGCTGGTCGCAGGGGATGTCGACGGAAAGGTTTGCTCGAGAGCTATTGCCTCATCAGCTTTGAGCGCTGCCTGTTGAGAGGTTGCGGGCTTTGTCATGGCCAATGTTTGGCAGATATTGACCAGGAGGGATTGGAAAAGAAGGTTACGGAGGACATCGTCGTTTACTCTTCCTTTGTTTAGGGTGACGAGGCGGCGATGGTATGCCAAGGGCCTCTCGGAAGGTTGACGATGGGTGTTTTCCAACAGTGTTCTAATCTGGGTGTAGGAGGAAGGGGAAACTCCTGTTGGATCTGATTTCGAAGGTTTGACCAAGTGTGCAGCGAGTCGTTGGAACTGTAAAGGAGTTCCGACACAGCATTGGCTACCTGGGTCGGCAAGTGGCCGGAGATCGCCAGGTAGAGCTGAGACTCGCTGGTATTGCCGTTGGCGCGAGCGAGATTCTCGATCTGCTGCAGCCAGAGACGCACATTCTCGGCGTTAAATGGAGGAAGGCCTGTCAATAACCGTGGTGGGTGGGCTTGTAAGGAGGGCGAGACGGTAGTCGCGGCGGAATTTGCTTCCTGCCGGTGTGATTGTCGGTTGAGGATGGGTGACAGCCTCAGCGTGGAACTGTCAACTGGCTGGTGCTGGTTGACCAAAAGTTCCTCGCCCGGGAGGTAATTGTCGAGGAATGGGCCTAAATTTACAAGCGTAAAGGACTGCGGGATCGCCAAGTTCGTCGGTACAGTCGACAAACGCATGCTGACATGCGGCGTTGAGTGGATGGCAGACGTGGGGTTGGGCTGGTTCTCCGTCCTCCTGGAAGGATTGCTGACTGTAGCCTTCGCAGGCGTCAGCGGGAGAACCAGGTCGTCGAGGGACGATGAGGTTAATTTGGAAGCCATGGAGGTGGTTGAAAACAGAGGCTAAGTTTGCACTTTCCTCGTCGGCAGCTGATTGCCGACTGTTTGTTTCTCTTTGGGATGGCTGGTCGGTACTTGCGTACTGACGTCGAGCCTGGGAAGAGGAGAGGGAAAAGTGGAAAGTTAGGGAGATGGAAATGGAAGGAGAAGGAGAACCTTCTCCGTCGGCAGCTGGGTGCCGACTGATTTTTATGGACGTTGGTCGGTACTTAAGTACCGACGAGCAATGAGGGAAAGGGGTAGGCGAAGGAGAACCTTCTCCGTCGGCTGACGAGAGCCGACTGAGTTCCTTCTTCGATTGTTGGCGGGTATGCCAACGTTTGAAGAGGGGGTGTGGTTAGGGAAAATCAGCTGGTGAGAGCCGATTGGTTGTTTCCGAGCTAGTCGGAAGCGGTGGGGAAGGAGGTGACGGTTCCTTCCCCCGTCGACGGTAAACGTCAACAACAAAAATAATACTTACGTCGGAGGTCACCACTTGTGGGTGTGTGCGTAGATATACACGACACCACACAAACACCAATCAGGTCGGTTGCGTATACGTGTAGTAGTATATGTGCGGGCCGAGCCCAGTAACAAATAAGCTGCATAGACGAAATATACAGCCGTGAGCGCAAAAAGATAGTTTGCGGGTTTTACCCCGCTGGCCCGCTAGGTGGTCGACGAGTGTGTAATACACACTCATTCGTCATCGACCACCCGTCGCCACAACTAATATGAAAGATTTCACATTAGCCGAATAAGAACAACAACCAGCGATGATTTTAAACGAACACCATTGAAGAAACACTAATTTTGAAGTCAACACAATATGTAAAAGATTCAGTTTTTAAGATCTCATTTTATTTTATGTTCATGTAACAACATTTGGAGATCAACTAACTAACAGTTGAAATACGAATATACAATCAGCTATAGCGAATGATGTCACAAGCAGCAACAACGTTATGACTAAATATATCGACTATGAGCGAGGTCATGAGGAGCATATTCTCACACGCCTCCTCAAATCATATATGAACAAAAACATATCGTGAATAAATGATTTGGACAAAACAAAGTAGAATGAAATAACAACTAATATATATCGTGGTAAAGCTTAATAATTATAAACGTATTAAAATATTAAAGTATTCGTGTAATCGTGTATGATAATTATCACAGTCCGTATAAAAATATAAAATATATAAAATGGTAAAAATATGACTGTCAGAACACATATAAATGGTAAACATATAAATCACAAACAGCTATATTAAATTTAAATCATTACAAAAATTGACAAATGCAGGCTTTGGCAGACCTTTAGTAAACAAGTCACCCAATTGTTGAGACGTTGGAATATACATATAAATAAATGATTTGTCAACGTGTGAACATATGAATCTATACTTAGTGTCTATGTGTTTCGATCGTTTGGAATTCCATCTACCTGACTTTATGAGTCCCAGGCAGCTCTGACTGTCCTCGTAAATCACGGATCTTTTAGAGTGGTCAAACCGAAAGTCATTAATTAAATTTAGCATCCACAGTCCTTCGGATGTTGCTTCGCACAAGGCAATAAGCTCACTCTCAGTATTGGAGAGAGCAACAGTGGGTTGCTTCCTACTAGACCAGGAAACCACAGATCCAAATACTTTTACACAATAACCAGAAATTGATTTGCGAGTAGAGACGCAATTTGCCCAATCAGCGTCAGAGTAGATTTCTATTATATATTTATTATTATTATCCCTATTATAAGTCAAATTTAAATGTGAAGTAGTTATTAAGTATTTTAAAACTCGTATTAAATATTTATATTGTTCGTGTGTTGCTGTGCTTTGAAACTGACTGAAGTAGGATATCGCAAAACAGATATCTCGATGAGAACCCAACATAAGATACATGAGACAACCCAACAACTGCTGATTCAAATTACGATCCATTCCATTTAAATCACGATGCAATTGTAATTTGGGTTCGATCGGAGAATGTGTGAGGACACAATCCAAAACACCAAAACGTTTGGCAACAGACTCAATTAAAGATTTTTGATTTATTTCCAAGAGTCCATTCTCGCGATCATAATTTATGTTTAAACCTAAATATTTATTAATCATTCCCAGGTCTTTGCACCTAAATTTTTTACTAATTTTATTTTTATTGTCTATTATTAAATCATTATTATTGGAGCTGATGATAATATTGTCAATGTAAGTTAATAAATAAACTATAGAATTTCCTTGTTTATGAATATATAAACAGTTATCAGCTATGCCTGGTTTAAAATCCAATGAAACCAAAATTCATGGAACATAGTATTCCACACTTTAGGCAATTGTTTTAAGCCATATATGGATCGGTTTAGTAATAAAACATTTCTATTTTTATCTAAATTACGTTCAATGCCTTCTGGAATTTCTAAGAAAACTTTGTCTTTAATTTTACCATTTAAAAAGGCACTACAAATATCAATTTGATGAATAAAATATTTAAATTTATTACTCAAGGCAAGTAACACACGAACTGTTGACAGTTTGGCAACTGGAGCATAGACTTCGGTGAAATTAAAACCTTTTTGTTGCTGAAATCCGCGAGCCACTAACCTGGCCTTGTACAAAACATTACCAGCAGAATCAGTCTTTTTAGTAAACAGCCATCTACACGTGATTGTTGGATCATCCGTTGGACATTTGACCACATTCCAAGTTTCATTGGAAGTCAAAGCATCAACTTCATCTTGAATCGCTTTCTTCCAGCAATCAGACTCATAGGACCTCAACGCCTCCTCAAACGTCAACAGGCAATCACTTTCAACAGCATTAGCTATGAAAAAGCAAGAATCTATAACATCACCAAAATCTAGTATATTATTAATTTCTCCATCCACTTCAATACTATCAACATTCATTTTGTCAACTTCCTTTATTATAGGGTCAGAGTCATCATATTTTGATTTACCTATAGACTCTTCATTGAACTCAACATCTCTGGAGAGATGGATTTTACGTTTAGTCACGTCCAGTAACTTATAACCTGCTGGCGAATATCCCACAAACTTCAATTTATTACTCTTTTTCTCAAATTTATCCGAATTGTGAGTAAAATCCAACATAAAAGCGTCGCAGCCAAAAACCCTCAATTTTTTATAATCATACTTCTCACGGTGCCATCTTTCATAAGGAATGTAACTTTTATTGGTTGGACACCGATTTAAAATGTAAGCAGCACACAATAAAGCCTCACTCCAGTAAATTTTATCCAGGCTGCTTTCATATATGAGAGTTCTGGCCCTCTCTCCAAGAGTACGATTCAATCGTCAGCTTTACCGTTTTTCTGAGGACATCCACCAACAGTGGGTTCTATGGAAATTCCTTTCTCAACACAATATGCTTTAAACTGTGAATTTATATATTCGGTACCACGATCGCACCGTAATCTCTTTAAATTTGTATTAAATTTATTAGAAACCAATTCGTGATATTCAACAAATTTTAACAATACCTCAGTTTTGTTGTTCAGCAGATATACAAAACAAAAATTTGAATAATCATCAACGAACGTTAAAAAATATTTCTTGTCATTATACGACACTGGATTTATTATACCACAGACATCAGTATGGACTAATTCCAACAGACTTTTTGTTTTTTGTTCATGTCTGTCGAAAGGTTTTTTATGTTGTTTCCCCATAATACAGGGTTCACAAAATATTTCTCGATTATCAGACATATTAGGAATACGACCTTTATTAGACAACAGCTTGACATCATTATTATTCAAATGTGCAAGTCGCTTATGCCATAACTCTAAAGGATTTTTATTTTTATTTTGTGTCAAATTACATGATTCCGTTACGTTATTATAAAAAGTTATTGTATATAAATTTGTTAAATTACTTTTCCCGGTTATAATTATGTTATTAGTTTTGTTACTTATTACATTAACAGACTCTTCCTCAAATACAGACCTACATCCAGCTCTTGCCATACATTTGACTGAGAGAAGATTGGTCGGAAGGTCCTTAGCAAATCTAACATTCTTTAATGTGATATTAATTCCATTTTCAGTTTTTAATTTCACAGTACCAACAGCTGAAACAACAAGTTCAACGCCCTTTTTGGCAACCATTATCGACTGAGGTTTTGTCAACATAATATATTCAGCAAATAATGAAATATCATTCACAATATGTGAAGTACATTCCGAATCTAACACAAAAACAATCTGTGGTGGTACAGAAACTTTCGAAATAAGACCCTGATCAGGTACCAAGAAAGTCAAATTGATCTCAGAACATTCATTATTATTATTATTAAAAACATTATATGACTGTGAATTACTATTTCCATTATTATTACTATTTTTATTATTATTATTCCTGTTATTATTCCCTCTGTTTATAGTTCTATTATTATTTTTAGTATAACAATTTCTAGCTATGTGTCCCTGCTTATTACAGAAATGACATCGAATATTATTATTATAATTTTGATTCAAATTCTGATTACTAGACAAACCTGAATAATTATTATTACTAGAATTGTTGTCTTTATTATTATTTGACTGACTACGATTACGCTGATCATTAACATTACTATTCCTAAAACCACCATGATAAAATTACGGTAATTCGATCTACCCCTAAATTTATTGTGATATCATCCACGTGAATTATAATTCGAACCGAAAAAAGCATTCTCTTCACCAGGAACACTTCCTGATGAAGGTTTTGGATTTGATGCATCAGGAGTGGAAGGCAAGCTTCTCGTCATCTTTTCGAGGTCCAGTTCACGTTGGAAATTAATAACCTTTCCAATTGCAACTTCCCACGATAGATTGTCAGCATCCTGCATCATTATTTTCAGCAGACGGAAATCACTTGGCAACGATCTCATCATAGTTAAAATACATTGTTTTACAGACGTTGTCTCACCCATTTCAGCCAAACGTCGAGTAACAGACCGAAATTCCATCAAGTAATCCTTCAGCTTATCACCAGGCTTGAATTGCATCGAGTACATCTTGGATCTCAGCTCAATCATCGTCATGTCGTTGTCCCTTCCAGCAAGCTGCTAAATTGCCTGAAACATCATTTTTGCCGTATTGTAAGTTTGGATCGCCTCGATAAAGTTGTCAGCAACATTATTAGCAATGTAAAACATCGCCTTCGAATTCAGCTTTTCCCATTCTTCAGTACGATTTCTACCCGACAGAACAGAATTATGTACAACACTATATAAACCTTCTTTTTGAAGCAGCAGATCCATCCGGTATCGCCAAGTACGCCCATTATCTCCGTTGAACGGTTGCAGCATCAATTTCATTTCACGTTCCATTTTCGTTAACAGTCACACAGCAAACAGCAAAAATCAGCGACAAAAAAATATCACAGGCAGACAGCCAAAAATTACACAAAAATGAACAGGAACGAACTAGACATACTGCTTGAGAATACCGTTTACATCAGGATCAAACAAAGAGAATTTAAAATTGAATGACAGTTACTTGGCAAGTTTCTGCAGCACAATTTTGCTCAGACATCACAATGGCAGCCTCTTCAAGTACGATGACTGGGCCCATAACCTGTGAGAAAGTGACGATCACTAATATGAAAGATTTCACATTAGCCGAATAAGAACAACAACCAGCGATGATTTTAAACGAACATTATTGAAGAAACACTAATTTTGAAGTCAACACAATAAGTAAAAGATTCAGTTTTTAAGATCTCATTTTATTTTATGTTCACAACAACATTTGGAGATCAACTAACTAACAGTTGAAATACGAATATACAATCAGCTATAGCGAATGACGTCACAAGCAGCGACCACGTTATGACTAAATATATCGATTATGAGCGAGGTCATGAGGAGCATATTCTCACAGATATCATTCCAACGTATTATTATGTTTCCTAGTTGTAAATTATTGATCCATTACGTTAATTATTGATTTTTCGTCTTTGCCTTTCTTCAAGAAACCTGATAACCCTTATTAAAGGTGCAAAGGCCAAACTTCTTGCAGTTTTGAATCACAACAGCTTGTTTCATCATTGGATTGTTATTTTTCCGTTGCTTTGTCTTATCCGTTTAAGTAAATTCCATCACAAGTGAAATTAGTTCGAGTTCAAAAATCAGTTGCTTAAACTTGAGTGTAATTACGTACTTCGTCAATTCAATAATCGCATGTTAGTGGACTGTCTTGTTTCGGGTAATTTTGTTATTTTATTATTATTCTATGTTTCCTAGTGTAAATTATTGACCTAATACGTTAATTATTGATTTGTCCTCTTTGCTTTTCTTTAAGTAACCTGATAATCCTTCTTGTTAGTTTTTGTAAGTTTTTTTATTTGGAGAACAAAAATATTGTCTGTTATTGGAAGAAATTTGTCCTTAATTTCAAGAAGTGTAGCTTCCAAAGACATTGCGAATTTGGCCTAAGTTTCTATCATAGAAATGTAGTATTTAGAGATCTGTAATTATAGATCTTATGAAACCAAGATCTGAAGTTTTTTTTTTTTAAATCAAAACAGCCTGTTTATCTATGGCAACAGCATTTATCAATGTAGGTCTTTAAGTAGAAATTACTTACTTGAAGTGGTATGAGTGCTTTCTTCGAATTTAATTCCGAATTTTTGCCGTTTATGTTCGAAGTATGACTGCAGTTCAGGATGCAACCTCAAAAATTCGAAAGCAAAAGTTTATTTACAACTATCCTAATTCTAGTGATAGTAGCTGTTCACTATTGAATATTCGAAGTATTAATGAGTTATCCGTTTATCCAGATGTCAGTTACATTCGACTATCCACTGCAATTTCAACATTGTTTGGTTCGTTTCTTATTGTCTTTCTCATTTCGAATAGCTCTTATCTTCTTATTAATCAGCTTTCATTTTTACTCGTTGATGCATCTTATTGTGTTGTAGAATTTACAAAGTACATAACTAATTGCTTCCGAACTGGTCAGAATTTTTCCCTGATAACTTTAAAAAATTGTTGTATCTTTTCTGTTTCTTATGTTGTGCTTGTAACATGTAGTTACATTATTTGTATTTTATTTGGAGCGGATCTTACTGAGAATATTTTGGGTACTTTTATTTTTAGTTGTCATTTATCTATATTTACATTAGTACCATTTTATTTTCACGCGAGCAAAAATTTTTTTCGTCTAATTATTGCTGAAGAACGGCCGAAAAGTTCTATTGAGTGCTGTGATCTAATCATTGTTTGCGGCATTGTAGTGGGTGCCTGGTTTGGAGCATTTGTTATTCCTCTTGACTGGGACCTTGATTGGCAGATGTGGCCGATACCGTGCGTTTTAGGTACAATTTTCGGATTTACAGCGAGTAATATATTTTTATTGCTTTGTTCATTTTTGAACGGTGTGTATCTTCAACAAATGTTCAATATTCTCAAAATAAAACAGAATTACACGTAATTTAGTTTCAGTTTACTTTAATGCTTGATCAATTCTCATTAGCTGATCACGACAACCTTAAGCTATCATTTATAAAGAAGGCATCAAGGAAACATTTGAAATGAGGAGACAATTTAAAAAAGAAATAATTGAATTAAAAAATATCATAATATATTAGTTGATACACAGTGATGATATTTAGAAACATCAAGACAATTCAATTCTATTCGTTATTTTCTTTTAAAAGTGAAGAACAGTCCGAATGCTGAAATTAAGAAAAATCCTGTTAGCAAACATATTATGATTTAAACTGATATTATCTAATACAATGAAAAAAACTCACCTTTTACCATTATGCAGCAATTCAAATGCCTCATTGATTTGATCAAAAGGTAATTCAGAGGTTATAAACTGCTCCAAAGGTATCTCATTTTTTAATGACAATTCCACAAGCTCTGGCACACTATCTCTACTTTTCCAACCTGAAGTACAAAACACAAATATATAGATAAGTGAGATATTTTAAAAGAAACATTTCTCCAAAAACTTTCCTGAAAATGAATAAAAGTGTTCCAGTATGAGTGCCCATGGGATAAACCTGAATGAATTCTTTTTTCGATAAAATGATCTAAAGAATAGGAGAATGAAAGTGATGAGTTTTTATGTTGAGTGAAATAAATTTCCATTTTTCCCTTCTCCAAGATATCGTCCTTTTTTTTACGATACCTTAAATATCAACATTGGACAATGGTTCTCTGAAAAATTTGCAGTAAAGTACGACTGTGCCATATGCTACATTCTACAATCTATGAATAATGATCTGTTTGGAATTTTGGATATAATTGCGTAACTGGGAATGGGAGTTCGGCACTTTACTTTTGCGATAGATTGCCTTGTAGTTGTCATCTATCTATATGGACATGAATTCAACGATCTATCTTAGTTTTAGAGTTTTGTTGTTTTTGTTAATTTGTTACTGAAATATCTATTCTTGAAACAAAAGTTACTTTCTTATTTTAGCGATTAGTCTACACTTTTAAAAAGTAAACTTTCATACTTACACCTAGTTATTATTTTTTATTCTGTAAATATTGAAAATTGAAATAGGTGTTACTTTCATTATAGTGCAGAACCAAATCCCTCATTTTCCAAAAAATTTGTCTACATCAATGTCATCAATACAATCGAAAATTTTTTTCTAACTCAACCCCTTAATTTTGGTCTAAGTAGGCCAATGATTGAAATTATTTGAGCCACCCAATGAAAATCTCTTAAAATATGCTCGGATCATAGAACATTATACAACCACTATAATAATTGAAATTGGGATAGAAAGTGAATTCCCAATTTAATCAACAGATGACTGCTCTTTTCAGTGTGAATTGAAAAACAGTTCTCGGTGAAATAGATAGAATTAGAATTGGAAAGACATTAGTTATGTTTGATAGGACTACACCAACTTACCAGGAGGGCAATTCCACAAATGTAGGAATTTTATACGACTTTGTGCCAAGTTTTGCTTGAATATTTGTGGAATATCCCTGCCAGTGTAGGTTGGTATAAGTTAGTTAATCCTATCAAACAGAGCTATATATATCACAAGTGAACCCGTCTTATTTGAGAAATGTCAAGACTTCCAGTATTTGAAAAATATAAATTTACGGAAGAGGAAACAAAACAAAATAAAAAACAAATAAGATCGTGCGACTTTTAATGATTGCTGATTTTTTATGGTTAAAAGAAAGAATGGGGTTACAAACCCAAGACGCTTTGCCAAAGTTTAAATCTATCTTTTTCCTATATGATTATGACATCATTTATTTATGAAGAAACGATCAAAACTTTGTCACAAAAAATAATTTCATTTCCTTGTAAAATCTGGGGAAATTATTTGTTACATCCAAAGCTGAAAAACAAAATAAAAAACAGAATAGGGGGTTATCCCACTAACACTTTTTGTCATTCAGCCACTTACGCCATTTAAGCAAACTTCAACTTGACGGATGGTTTCGTGAGATTCTCATGAGATTTTACGCCATATAAAAGGAGACGTAAATGGACTGAAACGACGTGAAATGTTTGTGGAATAGCTCTCAAGAAGCGGATCAAAAACAGTTTTTCTGACAAAAACCAGAAACGAACAGAAACAAAAACCAACATAAATGGAAACAAAATTTTAAAATACCAAAACATATTAAAAATGAAAACATTTTTTTTCTTTCTACTTGGAAAAAATTTGAATTTTAGATTTAAATATAATATTCTGATATAGTCTTATTTTATAAAATTCACAAATTACAAGAAGCTTCTTTACTTTTTCTTTTGTTTCATGTGAAACTTATCTAGTTTGCAGCGCAGAGTATTAAATATAACAGAGGACGCATGCGAGATAAAAAACAGCACCTCTTTTGAGATGAAGTATCCCCACTCTTAAGGAACGAAACAACTTTCATCTCATTTTAATCGACAAAATTCGGTTTGATGGGGTTCTTGAATCATCAGTTACATTTATTCGTTCATTTAATTTAGTTACTGAAAAAAAAAACTCATCATTGTTAATAGGCCCGAGTACGGGCAAACAAATTTGAATTTGGAACTGTAAAAATGGGGACAACTACTTCAAAAGTAGTACCATTTTTCGTAGTAGCGTTTTGATGGGCTTGCGTCCTCTATTACTTACTCTGCGGTTAGCAGTTAGCTACTCGATGAAAAACAGAAATAGAAATGAAAACTAGTGGAAAAAGCAACAAACATTTTTAGGATAAAAACTAACAGAAATAGAAACAAAAAATTTTCGGAACAAAAACTATAACAGAAACATAAACGAAACAAACCGAATGGGAAACCAAATTTTTCGTTTTCCAGTCTCCGGTTACATCTATAGGTTAATCACCAATGGCAAAATTTATTTCACCGCATTGAAGTTTACAAGTTTTTGCAATAAATGGTTTTTTTTGGCAAATTAATTTTTACTCCGAGCATGTCAAAGTTGCTACACAATTAGGCGTTGAATTAATTTTTCTTCGGCGTTCGAAAAATGGCTTTCATTGTCGAATTTACAAAAATGTATTTTTAAAAAATCAAAAAAAAAAAACCAAGTTGGATAACAAAAGTACCTCCAAAGGCGGATCCTTTCCATATGCGACCGGTGACTAACTGAAACGGTCTAGTAGAAATTTCTTGACCGGCTCCAGCGACGCCAATAATGACCGAAACTCCCCAGCCTTTGTGACAAGCTTCAAGAGCAGCTCTCTGTGAAGAAAATACAAGACAGGTTTGTATTCCAATAGCTAAAAGAAGGAAAACGTAAATTAAAGTTATATATACCATTGTTTGAACGTTTCCTATGCACTCGAATGTGTAATCTAAACCGCCGTCGGTGATTTCAACGAGTACTTCTTGAATAGGTTTTTCAAATTTCTTTGGATTAATGCAGTCAGTACATCCCATCTTTTTAGCTGGAAAATAATATATTCATGTACGAATTTAGGTCAATTTTCCGTATGTTTTTCCTACATCGAAAATTGAGCGACAAAACTTTTTCGATTTCGTCTTTAAATTGCCTTGTACTAATACAGATTTACACCACAACTCCAAAAGAGATGCTGAAGGGTATAAGTATAAAGCATTCATGCCTTTAACCGTTTAATATAAAATTTTACGTTTCATTTTAAAAATTGTAAAATCGACGTTTGTTTCTTTCAATCAGAAACGCAGAAAAATGAGTTAAAGTCGTTTAAAATCAATCTAGGTATTTATAATGGAAAAAATTTCCCACTCGCATAACCTAGGTCCAAATGTAAGAACGATACTTAGTAATTCTTACATTTTTTCCATTATCAATTGTATCCATTAAATCTATACATAAACATAATATATAGATATAACTTTGTGAAGATAATTTTTAAATTACTGTTGATACTTAATTCTCGCCTTCAGGCCTTAGGAGATAATCGAAAATGAAAAATTGGCCGCATACCTAAATGAAACTTATCTTCATTAATATCGACACCGATGATTTGAGAAGCTCCAGCTTTTACACAACCTAAAATTGTCGCCAAACCAACAGCACCCAACCCAAAAACAGCACATTTCGATCCTTTTTCTACACCAGCGGTATTAAGAGCGGCTCCATATCCGGTCGAAACACCACAGCCCAATAAACAAACTTTTTTAAAATCAGCAATTGCATTTATCTGAAAAAAAAAATGATACTACATGTAATGAAAAGCATTACTTTTAGAGAAATTTCTTGAAATTCTGGATGAAATTAAACTCACTTTGCACAGAGATATATCAGCGACGACGGTGTACTCGCTGAAAGTAGAACACCCCATGAAATGAAACAGTTCCTTCTCTCTACAAGTAAATCGTTTAGTTCCATCAGGCATCACACCACGACCCTGCGAACGAAATTACCAGTTTAGTATTTACTAGAAATAAAAGAGAACCCAGATACACCTAGAGAATACAACGAACCTGAGTTGTACGGATTTTGCTGCATAAATTGGTTTTACGTGAGGAACAGAACTTGCAGTCATAACATTGAGGTACATATAAAGGTATGACATGATCGCCTTAAAATAAATATTCGAATGTGAGAAGAAACGATACGGAGTATATAATTCAACATTGCAATACGTGCCTGGTTCAAAAGCGGTTACATTCTTGCCAACACTTTCAACAATACCAGCTCCTTCGTGACCTAAAACACAAGGAAATGTGCCTTCTGGGTCAGCACCACTTAGTGTGTACGCATCCGTATGACACAATGCTGTGGCATAAATTTTTATTCGAACCTCAGAAGCTTTTGGCGGAGCCACTTGAATTTCTTCGATAGATAAAGGCTGCTTAGGAGCCCAGGCAACAGCAGCTCGACATTTGATAATCTGTTAATCCATTAGAAAAAAAAATTAGTACCTTACATTTTTAGAATCAGAACAGAACGATGGTATTGAATATGAAAGCATTGTTGAATAATGACTAATGAGTACATGTACATTTAGTAGAAAATAGTAATAACTGCGAGCATGGTTGTGTTTTCTTTACAACACAATGAATTGGACTAAAGAAATTTCAGAAAGATTTTTTTTATCATGAAAAGTTTCTGTAATCAGGCAAAAATACATTTTACCAAGAAAATATTTCAGCGAAATTTGATCTGGAAACAAAGCAGTACCTATAAGAAGAACTATACATGCAATGTTATCAATCGTCGTCCTAAAGTGTAATTGTTCTATTAATTCTAGTTATAAATAGATCTAGACGTATATAATATTATGGTAAGAAGACATGCAAATATAATTTATATTCGCGATTAAAGATAAAATCTAAAACTAAACCAAGTTTTTAAAAAAATGTGAGTACCTGACCAACGGAATTCATTTTTTTTTTATTGAAAACAGACAATTGTAACACCACAATTGCCGAATACAATAGGTTTGTTTTATTTGCCACGTAGTGTCAACACCAGGTTGACATCAAAAGGTGCTATTCCGCTCTTGCAAGATAAATGCATCAATTGTGTTGGAAAAGATTTGAAGATCGGATTGAAAAATGAAAGAAACAAAAATGAACTGTCACAAATGTATTTTGATAAGGTACAAAAGTTAGCCTTAGCAGAAAACTAGAAGTTTAGTTTAACGGATTATTCCCCAGCAGGGAATCAGTGCTGCCACATGGCAACGCATAAAATTATATTAAATGTTTCTTACAGTTTAGGTAACGTTGTGAATACATAAAGTTATATTATGAGGTTGTGTGGGAATCGTATCCCAACGCCCCCCTCGCGATTCTACATCTCGAATGTGTTTATTTAAAAAAAAAAAGAAAATATGGTAAACATATAGGTGAATCACAAAGAAAAAATAAAAAATGAAACATATAAGCTCTGTTTGATAGGACCACACCAACTTACACCAACCTACACCAGGAGGGCGATAAAAGAAATGTAGAAATATTATGTGACATTGCGCCAAGTTTTACTTGAATATTTGTGGAATATCCCTACTGGTGTTCGTAGGTGTAAGTTAGTGTAATCCTATCAAACAGAGCCATAGTGTTATAACAAAACATTATTAGTAAGCAACAATTACATATATAATGATTGCCAATTTAAACAGTTCACATATAAATATAAAAAATAAAGTATCAATTGTGAGGTAGAGTAGTAATGTGTACACATAGGTAATTTTAATTTATTATGGTATGGGTATTTATTTATTTAAAAATATATAATATATAATATAAAGTTGGTTATCCATCAATATCGGCATTCTTACCGTGATATAGTCGGAGAGAATCTAAATATATTCATCTTAAAAATTAAAAATATATTTATATAATTATTATTCGTGTGGGAAGAGGATTGAGTATAAGGATATAGACTATTGTTGGAATCAATGGAAAAATAAAAGGATACTGGATACCAATTAGAGAGGCAGAGCAGCTACGGGGAACCTAATGAAACTTAAAAATAATTGTGTAACGACATTTTGAACCGCACGGTTTACGACAGATGTTAGAAGACCGGCATCCGTAGGCAGTTCAATACCAAACCATCAGCAATTTTGAAAGGTTAAATAAAAAAAATTATCCGAAAAGTTGACTTACGCGGAGTATCTCAGAAATTAAAATTTCAAACGTTTTCCAATTAAGGGCTTTCATAAGAACATCCGCCAATTGATCGGATGTACGAATATCATTGAAAGTAATGATTTTTTGTTGAAAAGCCTCCAACAAAGCATAACACTTAATCACGAGAGACCTGGATCGCTTCTGGCCACCCCCTGATGCAATCCGTGATGCTGAGATATTATCCTCAAACACCTGCACGGATTCGGTCACAAAAAAAATGCTGTCCACTAATCTCCAGACTACAGTGATATTGTCAAGTGCATCATGCAATGCAATAAGTTCAGCTGCAGTTAACGAGTCTGCAACTGTCCTTTGCTGATGAATAGCCCAGTTCAGTAAGTCACCACAAACAAAAATCATATAACTGGAAATGGACTGCCCTCTCTCCAAATTATTTATATCTATGGGTACGTCTCCAACATCAGGGGCATATGATGCGTCGACGAAAGCTTTTATTTGTGTTTTGTCCGAATGAAATACCAAGGCATAGTCCCGAGTGGACTTTAAGTACCTGATAATTCTCTGAACGTAATTTTTAATTTTGGGAGTCGAAGCAGATTGAAATCGAGAGAAATAATTAACTGAGAATGCGATGTCTGGTCTTGTCAGTCTCGCAACATATAGCAAATTTCCAATCATCGCCCTATATTCAGTATCATCTGTGCCATTTTTAGGTTTATTTATTTTTAATCCCGTCTCCATAGGTGTGGATATGGGTTTAGCTTCAGTCATTTTAAATTTCTGAAGTATTTTATCTATATATCTAAATTGTGTTAAAGTTATGGTTTTTTGTATAATGTCACGGTTAATTTCAAAACCTACAAAAAATTTTGGGTCTTGTTCTATTTTAACTGTGCAGTATGTTTCAAAAACTGATATTAAATTATTGGTCCAATCATCATTGTTACTAGCAAGTAGCATGTCGTCCACATAGACAATTAGGAAGGCCATAGCGCCTGTGCTATCTTGCTTTATATAAGCAATGGTCGATTTTTGACTGGGTGAAACCAGCTTGAATTACCCTTGAGTTCAATAAATCATACCAACTTTTAGAGGACCTTTTAAGTCCGTAGATTGATTTTATTAATCTTAAACATTGGTTTTCGCTTAGTTGGCAACCCTTGGGTGAAGTAATATATAACGGATATTCTATTTGTGAGTTTAGAAACGCAGTTTTTATATCAAACTAAAGTAAATTTAAATTATATTTATTGGCAGTGGATAGGATCCAACGGATTAACCAATATTGGACTACTGGAGCATATGTTTGAGACAACAAATAATTTGTTAGATCCTTAATCCCTCAGGCTACCAGTCCAGCCTTCGGTATGTGAATACCTGAATTATTGGGTTTCATCGTAAAACACCATTTTTTGGTTTTGGGACAATTTCCCAGACATCCATTTCAGCTGAGGATTTCAATTCATCTTGTATGGCAGAAAGCCATTGGTCATGAAAAGGATTAATATCGACTTCCTCAAAGGTCTGAGGGATGCAGTCCTCAATATATTGGCTACTCCTCATGTTAATTATATTTAATAGAATTGGAGTTTCTTCAGGGTCGTTTTCATATTCAATGACCAGATTATCTATTTTATTATTATTATCATCTTTATTTAATTCTATTATGTTTTTAGTCTCATTGAATCTTACATCGCATGTGATATGAGATTTATTATTAATAGGATCCCTAATGCAATAGCCTGTTGTTGTATAACTAACAAAAATTCCCTTTTTGGATCATTGTGTCAATTTTGGATGTTCGCTTCTAATTAATTTTCTTTTATTCTTTGTTGCTTGCTGTTGTCTTATTTCAGTTGGAATGTGTCGATGAGCAATTGCTCCAAAGACTTTTAGATTTGAAATGTCCGGTTTATGACCATAAAACTATTCAAATGGAGTTAAACTATCTTTATTTGCCCTAGTTGGGCTTCTGTTTATAGTATAAACGGCTGCAACAACAGCACGAGACCAGAAACTAAAGTCTAGATTAGCGTCGAAAAGCATCGCTCTGACATGGTACATGATAGTTTGATTCTGCCTTTTGGCAGTTGCATTTAATTCAGGCAAATATGGCACAACCGGGTCCAACATCACACTGTTTTCATCACAAAATGATTTTATCTGTGTGTCAAAGTATTCACGGGCATTGTCACAATGCAAAGTTGCAATCGGACAGTCCGGAAACTTTGATTTTAATTTTAGATATAATTTTTTAAATTGGTGGAAGACCATCGATTTTTTCTCAATAGGGATGACAAACGTATATTTAGTCATATGATCCACAAAGATCAACACATATTTTTTACCAAATATACCTGGTGAAAACAGGCCCATAGTATCCGATGAGACTATCTCAAGCTTCCTATGTAGTTGTGTGCAAGTTTCATTATGACCGAGAAGCCTAGAATTGGCCTTCATACAAGTCTCACAAAGCTGGAACTCATCATCATGAAAGTTAATTCCAGTAGGAATTCCTTTTGAGATCTTACAAAGTATTTTGAGATTTTTTCCTGATAAGTGGCCAAGATGCCTATGCCATATCAATTTTTTATTTATTGTCGATTGCATCGCTCTCTCTTCTGAATGCTGTTGTTTATTTATTATCGTGTTTTCGTTATAATTACTATTTATTATTCGAGATCCTATATCATCTCTCTCACTTTCTTTCGACTCTTCATCCCTTTTTTCTTTTATGTTTGTTTTATTACTGTTATTATTATTTTCTTTTTTTAATATGTTCTCTAAATTTTGTTGTTGTATGGAATTTTGTTTGTTTGCATTGTTTTTATTATTGGGGTCATCTTTATCTTCATTACTAATACCAACTTCGTTCTCTATTTCAACCTCCTCATTTTCCTCAATAACTTCTTCCTCAATATCAAAATCACTCCACTCGTCCTGTGTTTTTATATTTGGCATATAAGCCAGTTTATTAGAATTATTATAATAAGGACATATTTTTTCAAGATAATCTGAGTGGTCATATGATTCGGGGATTATTTCGTTATTAGCTAATTTGTAGTTAACCATGTAGACTTCTTTTATTTTAGGAGCGGTGAATAGCACCTCATTAGTACCAAGTACATATATATTTGACACAGAAAAATTTTGATCAATCCCTAACGTTCTATTCTTGGTTATTTTAATGCCCGACAATAAGTCGATGTTCAACGAAGGAACATAATGGACATTTTTTAAGCATATTACTTGTTGTTTTTTGTCTAAATTTTCTACTCTTATGTACATATTGGCTATATGAGTGGCAACTAACAAAATATCCTGTATGGCACACTCTAACTCCAATCGTTTCTCCAACATAACTAGATTCCGTAATTTGGACAGATCCGAAATTACGTATGCAACAGCACCACCATCTAACATGATTTTTTTACTTAAATTGACATAATCAGCAGGTAAATCCCTATGTTGATTCCTATTTGTTAAAATATTTATTAAATTTCTATCCTATCTATTCAAGCTACTATCAGAATCCTTATAGCGCAACATCATAAACTATTGGACTTTACTTTCTTTTTTATTTTTAATTTGACTATTACTACTACTATTGTGATTATTATTATTACTTCCGTATCTAGTATTTTGTGCCAGACCATCAGCACTATTATTATTTTGGAATTTCAATTCCTCTTTTTTCAACGGACAGACATTGGCCAAATGCCCTTTACCATGACATTTAAAGCAAGTCACAATTTTATCAGAATTTGGTAAAGATTTATTATTTTCGTTCATATTATATTGTGTTTTATTATAATTACTATTACTATTTGCAGGCATATTCGCAAATTGATTATTATTATTATGTTTTTCCCTGTTCAGGACTATAATTTCTATTATTATTAAATTTATTATAATTTCCACCAGGTTGATATCTAAAATATTTATTATTATTATTATTATTTGGTGGATAATTATATTTTCTTTTATTATTATTATTATTAAAATTTGTCATTTTTTTGTCATATAATCTATCAGACCTTTCTATCAGCCTCACATGTAAAGTTTCAATAGTTTTTTGTCCTGATTCTAATTATTAAATTCTAGTCTTGTTATGTCAAAGTCCATATTTAATGAAATTAAAAGCTGCTATATCTCTTCCTGCTTTTCTAAAGTTTTTCTGCAACCCCTAATGCGTTGAGCAGATCTAGAGAAGAGATCTAAATATTTTCTCATATTACCTCTACTATCATATTTTAATTTTTGGAAAGACTGTTTAGCATTTATGTAAGTCACTTGGGTACAGCTTTTGTACCTCTTATCTAACATTTTTATTATCTGATTCACAGTCCTGAGTTCCTTAATTCTTTCAATTAATTCTTTGTTTAAGCCTTGTTAAATCAGTGCTTTACCTTTTTCCTGATTTCTAAAATAGGTTATGTGGATCACAGGATTTCCACTCGCAACTTCAGGATTAAGAAAAGTATCTAAATTTTGTTCTAAAAATATTGTTTCAGTTTCGAAATCGTGCATAATTTGGTATAAACCTTCTGCATACAGCATGGAGATCATTGTAGTTCTCCATGCATTGTAATTTTGTCCATCGAAAACCTTCTTAGAATCAAATCTCGACATATTGAATCATTCAATAAAATAAATTTGCGAAAATTTACGAAAATAATAAGACAAAACCCTACCTCGGAACACGAGAACTTATAATTAAGGGTCTCATGGGCTCAACCACTTGATTATGTAAAAACACGGGCTTAACCACGCGATGGGAAATGCAAAATAATATTAAAAAGACCGATCAAATTAAAAAATATCAATATAAAATTAAAAATTCAATTATATTATTACTTTTACTGATGAAAACTCTCTGCCATATCACGTTGAATCCACTTTTGATACTCCAACTGACTGAAAAAGTTCGATGTCCAATCACTCAAAACCAATTCTATGATTGAAAATAAAAAATTCTAACTTCACTAAATTTCAATTATTTGTGAGTGGATCTGCAGTCGAAAGTACTCAGTGACCATTAATTGGTTCACTTATTCACAGCACAAATTATTCTTTAACTTAAATAATTATTAATGACTTTATTAACTTATGCTCTGTATACCATATTGGAACAATACAAGTTAAAGAGCTATACGTGTTTATTATAAAACTATAATAGATGGCATAGATGTCTCAATGGTTCTTCGTAGAATATTATGGAAGCTTTTATATAAATCAATGTTATATCGTTATAACATTGATAAGTTCTGTACCTGCATTATTAAGATTAGGTTCTGATATAAAGTTCTAAATTCTCTCAACTTTACTTTCTTGTAATACTTCTAGTGATATTATTCCAGCAGAATTATTACTAGAGGCACAATTCCCTCATTTTCAGTGAGGTTGCTATCCCCACCCATTAATTTAAAATACATACGAAATATGCGTTTTTACCTGAATTTTTGGCTATAATTCTCTTATTTAATGAGATGGCAACTTTTTTGTAATAAATGAGATTTTAAAGAAGGTTTCAAAAAATAGAATAAGCCTAAAAAAGAAGTTAGAGCTCTTAGAAGTTGAGAAAATTGAAAAAGAAGATGAAATTATGCATCCAATTGGCTTAATTTAATGTTATTAGTAAACTTAACTCTAAAAGAACTAATTATAATTTATAACCACCCATTTTTATGAATTCATTGTTTTTGAGCCTCACCATTAGTTGTCTTTGGTGTTAAGTTTACTGATAATATTAAATTAAGCCCATTTGATGCACCATTTCATATTCTTTTTCAATTTTCTCGACTTCTAAGAGCTTAAAATTCTTGTTTTTGAACTCATTTTATTTTTTGAAACCTCCTCTAGCTATCACATTAAATATGAAAATTATGGCCAAAAAATCAAGTAAAAACACGTATTTCCTATGTATTTTATATGGGGCGTATAGGTTTGTTGGAGTGGGGGTAGCTGGCCTCGGAGAACATCATGTAAAACGTAGGGTATTGGGCCTCTAGCATTAATTCATATGCTTGTTAGGCTACATTCGCATGATCTTTGGCTGAATTCAACCGACACAATTTGCTTTAATGAATGAGAAATAGAGCAAGATAATAACTTACTGAGTAACGTATAATACACCAATGAGATCGGTCAGCCAAGTTGAGAAAACTGGCAATTCATTCGAACTATAATCATGAATTGAACAATAATCTTTCGAGTTTCAACTTTCAACCTTTCTTTCAACAATGAGCAGGCGCAGCAGAGCAGATCTAATGTTAAATCATCCTAAACCTAGGGCCTTCGAGGATATTATATAATTATGATGGAGAAGACATAAACGTGGTTTTGGTGTCGCATCTATGGGTACTGCTGTAGATGACACGTTTTGCTTTCTAGGGAAACTAGAAAAGTAAAAATTTCTGGAAATGTGGTTTTTCAATGATTTTGAGAAAATGACGAATGTAATCAGACTGAAATGTTCAAGAATAATAGGTCTCATAAAGGTACAAATTTGATAGAAGTTTGAAGCTTGATGCTTATTATTTCAATAATATCCAAAAAAACAGAAGAAAAAAATTCTGGAAAAATTAAATTTTTTAAAAATGACAAAAGGGGGATAGTCGGTCTGAAATTTTTACAAGAAGTAGTGTTTACATAGGATCCAGTTTAATAGGAGTTCAGCCTATTAGTATAATAGTTTCTAAAAAAACTAAAAAAAAAGAAAAACTACTGAAAAAGTAGACTTTCTAGGATTTTAAGGGAAAGATTAGAGGGATCAGAATGAAATTTTTATGAAAGGTAGTACTTACATATAATCAGGTCTGAAAGGTGGTTAGTGCCTATTGACTTTAGTACTGTCTGACAAAACTCGAAAAATAAAACAAATTTCTGGAAAAGTTGACTTTCTAGGATTTTGAGAGATTAGTGAAAGGGATTATGCTAAGACATTCACTAAATATAATCGTCGTATAGGCACAGGTCTGATAGAAGTTTTACATTTGGTGCTTATTAGTTCAATAGTTTCCAAAAAAACAGAAAAAAATGAATTGAAAATTTTGGTGGAAAAGTGGCTACGTAACTTTTTTATATAGGACCAGGTCTAATGGGAGTTTATTGCCTATTTGTTCGGTAGTGTCTGATGAAAATGTAAAATCTATAACTGCTTTAAAAATTTTTTTTCACGATTCCAAAAGAATTATAAGAGATCGGACTAAAATTTTTATGAGAGATTATCTTCATTAAAGTAGCACGTAGCAGGTCTGGTAGGAGTAGGTTGGGAACAGATGTTTCAGTAAATGTGCGAATAAGGCGGATGGTGTACACTTAGGTACAGAATTACTATGCTTTTGAAAATAATTTTCTAGCTTAGCTGACCAGGAATTAGTAGTATGTAGTGTCTCCATAGAAAGTAGGGGTTGCACAATAGTTTTATTTTACTGTGAAATTATAAAAATCGCACTCCATCAATTTTTCTCAGAGTTATGGCAACCCAATTCTTGTAACTTTAACTTCATTACTTTATAAGTTATTGAGTTTTTAAAAAAAAAAAAATTTTTCTTCAATTTCAACAATTTGTTAAATGAAAATTACAAGATAATACAGATCTGTAATCGAGAATCACAAATTTAATTGTTTGTAATTATAACAGACAGGACTACAATTAACCATTTGTTACAAAAAAAAAAAATTGTACAAAGAAAAAATGTTTTTTCAGATAACGTCATTCAAAACGACGATGTTTTACGTATATAAAAAAGGTATAGTTATATAATAAAAGAATGGAATAGTACATGTGAAAAAAAAAAATTATTCTCATTTCTCATCAAGAGAAATTTAGAAAATAATTCTCGAATCAATCCCTGAAACCAAATCTTATCAAGTTTGTACAACTAAAATTTTTGGGTAACAAATAATTTTACGATATGATAATCTAGTTATTTTCATTAGAAAAGGCATGAGAATGTAGAGAAAAATTGAATTTTCAACGAAAAATGAAAACTGATAAATACAATATCACTCGGCATAAAAAATATTAGCTCAAAACAAAAAGAAGTTCTGGAAGAAAGGAAGGAGAAAAAAAATCATTCGACAAGAAAGACAAAGAAAGAAAAAAATAAAAATATACTCGCAGGTATCGATTACGAAAATCAACGTACAAATTTCGATTAAGCGATAAAACACTGACATTTGGTGTTTTAGTACCTAAAAAAATAAACATATAAAAGCGAGA
Source organism: Ericerus pela (assembly GCA_011428145.1). Taxonomy (NCBI): domain Eukaryota; kingdom Metazoa; phylum Arthropoda; class Insecta; order Hemiptera; family Coccidae; genus Ericerus; species Ericerus pela. Next base: position 131,469 of record WOFM01000152.1, on the reverse strand, counting down.
ATAACAATAAACTAATTACAAATAAAAACAAAATTATTAAAACAAAGCTGTCTAAAAGCTATCAACAACAATGGTAATACGAAATAAGATCACTATGGGTCAGTTATAAACATGCAAGAATCACATTTTTTTTCTTTAATTATTAAAGACCAACTAATCAAATTCCTAATGTCTTAAATTAGTAACAGCCTTCGCATGTAAGAACAAAAAAGTACAATAAAATTCCCGAATTCTCATTAAATTGGACTAAGTATGTAAAATATAATAATAATAATAATAATAATAATAATAATAATAATAATAATAATAATAATAATAATAATAATAATAATAATAATAATAATACTAATACTAATACTAATAATAATAATAATAATAATAATAATAATAATAATAATAATAATAATAATAATAATAATACAAATATTCACAATTTTTTTTTTATAAAAAAAAAAAAATCAAAACGTTATGTAAAAAGTTTTTTGTCTATAAAAATGATAAAAAGTTTTAAGTACTTTTTCAAAACGCAATTTAAAGTCATCAACAAATATTGTAAAACATTGGGTTCTAATCGAAGTGAACACGAGTAACACGTATGTACAAAACAGAAACAAAGTAGTAAACATAACTGGTTATGTACAACAGTAGTTTGTCATGAGTCCTACTCCACTTTTCTTCTGTCGGAGTAAATGCATAAAATTAACATCCAATGATTTTTCATCATCGAATGGACTTAAAATCACATTACCTACATCGAATTTCCTCTATAAAATGCATTTTTATTTTTGACAGGTAGTGGATGAGCTTCCGAATTGAATACCCATTGGTCGAGTGAAATGAGCGAATCGTCACTGAACAACAAGTACAGGTACTGAAAGCAAACAAAATCAATTTGATAACAGCCTTTTAAAACATATTGGCTTAATACAGTGTTTTTGACATTACCTAAATAAAAAAGTCAAATAGAAATAAAAAAGAATCTGTTACCAACCTTCAACATTTCGGCAAGGAAATAACTTTGTTGCACATCATCTTTTGGGGGCTGAGGCACATACACATTTCTTAAACCGGAGTAACCAGCTTCGGCTCGACAGTTTTTCTCTAACGCCTGCAAATAAGACGAAAATTTTATGATTTCTTCTTGAGTACATTGCAAAAAGATAAAAAATTATAACAACTTGAAAGATCTTGGGCCTTTATTTTGCAATTGTATTTCAGTTTTTTGTTCAAGATCGAAAGGTCCATAATTCTTCGGGTACTTCGAAGTTTATACGTTAGCTCATTTTTTAGAGTGTTCAAGTTTCCAGGACTTCAATTTCAGTGTCCATTAATAATTTTTTTGCTTTATAAATGTATCTCAGGGCTCAAACGTTTTTCCACGCTTTTTTGACTCTATTGCTAATTTTCCTCTCCATTTCATTCTTAAAAGATATTATTTGTCGTACAAACATATATTTTTGAACTTCCTTAACACTTAGGTCCTCTGAGACTAGTGTTCAATTCGTATTATTACTCATATACTTTGTTTTATGCAAATTTGCCCCAAGGCAGGATAAGAAAAATTGTTAAAAATAATATAAAGATATAGGATTCACGGTTTAAAAACTGAAATTTAAGTTTGCAGTGCATATAAAGAGGTTAGACAAGCAAGTAAAATGGAGTAAAAGGATAATGGAGTGGACACCCTAGAGTTAGTAAACTTAATAGCTAGAGCAAAGCAACAATGGTCCAAAACTGCTCAAAATCGTAGGAAATGGAAACAGACAGGGAAGGCTTATGCCCGATATTGGGCTATTTGAGTTTGGTAACTCAATACAACAAAATATTTGTTGTGCTACTTTGTCAAGTTCAAAAAGAATTGTTTTACCAATCATCATTGTTATTTTGCATGGGTAATTTCTAACAACAAAAAATCTTCAGTTCATCCATATCTTCCTCTTTAATCAAGAAGTTTAATTTCTTCGAAAATCTTCATTCTTCGTACAACACAGTTCAATAGCCCTTAATTTGTAAAAAAAAAAAAAAAAAAAAAAATCCAATTCCTTTAATTATGTCTTATTTAAGAAATACTGAATATAATAGAAGACGCACGTGAAAGAAAAAATGGCACCAATTTTGAGACAAAATATCCACTCTTATGAAACTATACAACTATCAACAACATTTAAATCTGAGAAATTTGTACTTTTTGGGGTTTCTTAATTAATAATTATATTTATTCATTCATTTAATTCGAGTATTTGAAAAACAATTTTCATTAATGTCAATGGACTCGAATACGGACCAAGTAAATTTGAATTTGGTACCATGGTAGTGGGGACAACAGCTACAAAAGTGGGGCCGTTTCTTGAAGCAAAGAAAATTAGGTGCTAAAAAGTTTGTAATGGGTAGATCATAATTAGCGATTACATTAAATTTTGTAAAGTTGACCAAAAGTTACGAAGTTTGAAACCATTACCCATCTTTCAAAACCAAAACTAAAACAAAAATTTACATTATGGATCAAATACCACCCGACCAATCCACTCAAACATTAGTAACATATTACAAGAATGTATATTGAATCAACTGTTGGTGCAAAAATTTTCTTTAGATTATGCTTTATGAAAGGAAAAACGTACACTCTAGATTGTAAAATGAGATGAAAATTAATTACAAGAAAATAATTTATCGGCATGTCGCGCACAATATGTCATGATTTTATTTTTCTTTGGTTCCCACACAAACTCTACGAATGACATTCTACAAGAGAAAATATCTCTTTCCTCATCAACCACGTTAAGTGTATATTTTCCAAAATGATCAAATATAGTAAAGGCTACCATTCGAAAACATGTCAACCGATTTCACTTAAATTAAATACCAAACCAGTCCTAAATAGTCTCAAACGACCATAAAAATATTAATTCAAAATCTTTTAATTTACGTAAGTTATCATAACAACATGGTGGGTTTGTGAAACTTTGAGAATCCTTACCTCCGAAACTACCTAATGAATTTCAAAAATTTTAAAACAAATATGTACTCCATGAAAGCCTTTAACCCTACTACAAGTTTCATTACCATTGGTCAAATAGCGGAGGCTCTACAGACTCACAAACAATTCAAAAATGAGCAAAAAGTTTATATATATATATATATATATATTATGTACAGAAGAATTTGAGTAACCTATACATTCGTGATTTACGACTTAGGATCCGTGTTTTTCCGTAGGTCTCACCATCAAGTACCGCCACTGCACTGAATGCAATAGTTGTCTCAAAATATGCAGATTCATTATTATTACACATTAGGTATATAATAGAATATCTCTGCCTTGCATCAACCACGATAATTGTGTATTTTCCAAAACTGTCAAATTTTGTAATGGCTGCCATTCGAAAACCAGAACACCGATTTCGCTTAAATTAAATACCAAACCAATTCCTAGTAGTTTCCAACTGCCATAAAAATTTCAAGCCAAAATCTTTTAATTTACGAGAGTTATCGTGATGACAAGAAAGTGGGTTTGCAACACTTTGAGAACCCCTTCCTCCCAAACAAACGGATGAATTTCAAAAATTTTAACACAAATGTGTAGCCCATGAAAACTTCTAACACTACTCCGAGTTTAATTGCCATAGGTTAAACAGCGGAAGCTCCATAGATTCCCAAAAAAAGCCAAAATGAACAAAAAGTGGATGTATATATATATATATTGTGTACAGAAGAATTTGATTGACCTATATATTCGTCATCTATGACTCATGATCTGCACTTTTCCACAGGTTCCGCCACTGCACTGAATGCAATAGTTGTATTTTCCTTTACACTAACAAGCTCGCGTCCATTCTATAACGTCACACATGGTGCTAAAAAAATTTCAAAACGTTTTTCAGCAACTCAGCATTAATACTGATTTACTTCGGTTCCAACCAATTGATTTGAGTGTGATTTGTATTAATTGTTTTTTTCAACGAATCAGAATATGTACCTATCAATAAATTTCATTTTTAAAAAAATAAAATTAAAAAAAATATCTATGCTGCGCATCAACCACAGTAAGTGTGTATTTTCCAGAAGTGTCAAATTTTTTAATGGTTGCCATTGGAAAACCAGTGGATCTATATGGCTCAAATTCAATACCAAACCAGTCCCTATTAGTCTCCAATTGCCATAGAAATTTCAAGCCAAAGTCTTTTAATTTACGGGAGTTATCGTAATGACAACCTGATGGGTTTGTAACACTTTGAGAACCCCTTCCTCTAAAACTAGCAGATAAATTTCAAAAATTTCAACACCAGTGTGTAGCCCAGGAACGCTTTTAACATTACTCCAAGTTTCATTACCATAGGTCAAACAGCGGAGGCCCCACAGACTCTTAAAAAATGCCAAAATGGGCTGAAAGTGGATATATATATATATATATTGTGTACAGAATAATTTGAGTGACCTATATATTCGTGATCTACGACTCATAATCGGCGCTTTTCCACAAGTCCCGCACCCAGTATCCGCCACTGCACTGAATGCAATAGTTGTATTCTCCTTTGAAAAATACACTATCAATAACTGTTTTAATCTGAATGAGTAGCTGTTATTGTTGGATATGCCCAAATTTATGACAATAATTTTTTCAATCTTTAAATTCTATTTTTTTCAATTACACCCTTCTAATTTTCTAATTTTCAAATATGAATAGCCTAGGACCTTCTCCGATGGTCAGGAACGTTTTAAGCCTACTTTCATTAAAATCTATAAAGACACTTTTTCTGAGCGAACGAAATTCCGTTAGTTCCGAAGAAAGACATATCAAATACATAACCTCCTCCGTAGGCAGTCGGTAAAAATTACTGCCGGTACCGTATCAAGAAATTACCATCACTTTTCATAAAGCTACTGACATCATCCTATTTTCAAATTCCTACAACTATTAGAATGGAACTCATATCCTATCGTTCTTTTTAATGGTTCTCTGCTTTCAATTCGTATGAAAAGGTAGTAGCAGGCTGAAATTTCTAAACCATTGATGCTTAAATTTGTTACAAAAAATTTATTAATAAAGGGATTTGGATATGACTTTTGAAAATATGAAACGATTTGATTTTTCAGGGGAAAAACGAAAAAAGAAGGAACAAAGCATTAACAAAATTGAATAGCAAAAAGAATTAAGAAAAATCAAAACTTGTTTATGTCCATAAAAGTCTCCAGCAATGTCAAAAATATTCAGAAAAATGAAGTTTCGAATTAATTCTGGTTAAAATATGTATAATTTTCATTCAGAACCTAAAAGAATTCGCTAAAGAATAACAGCCTCTCCAAGAGCTAGCGTGATTAAAATATCAACATTTAACACAAATTGGGTACAATTTTTTCACATTCAAATTGCAGTTTGACGTACTCTTCAGATAAAAAAAAAAGTTTAAGGCGACTTTCAACGAAATTTTGCATAGAATTCATCAAATAAAAATTTTTCTCTCACAGTAAGATCTCTGAAAAAGAATTTCTACACGATTCTGTTTAAAAGAGCCAGATTTTAATACCACAAAATCAAAAATATTTCAGAAAAAGGATTCGGTACTTTCTAATGAATATCTCGGAATTTGGAAAAGTTTCAATTTTCCTCCATTCCTCTTGTAAGACTTTTTTATGCACCTCCAGTAAATAACAGCACTTTTTCTGCCTTAATTTTTGGACTGAAAGTTTATATTTTTGAATCCTGCGGCTACTTTCTGGTAACAGGATCGAAAAACTTCAAAATTGATCACATTTAATTATTATCTGGTTTAAAGACCAACCAGAGAAATTTACAGGTCGGAAAAATTAGTGTTGTCAATGAAACATCATGAAAATTTTGCTTGGAATAACAACATTTTTATTTTGAGAAAAATCTATTGTTTTATTTGATGATTTCTCAGTTGCTATTGAAGCTAGAAAGTTATGTTCGTATTGCTGGAAAAATGAGAAAATTCAATCAAATTTACCACCAATAAATTTTTTTTTAACGTTAATGACTTCTTCATAACCAAGGTAATTAATGAAAAATTTTCCACTTTTAAAATTGTTGTTTATTTCAAAAACTAATAATTGTACAAAAAATTTTCAGTGATAACCCCTGTAACGACAAATCATCAGATTTCTCTAAAAACGAAGTTATTTCGAGTTGATGGTGAGTGAAAATATAAGAAGAGAACTCAAACTTGTTTCTTCACGATAACTTTTTCCCTTTCAATTTTACAGTACAAATACGTCTGTAAAAAAATAAAGGCCTTTAATTTCCCTATAAAAAAGTTTCCTTACAATTTTTTCGTAAGGTCAACGGTAATGTCGTCGTTGCATAAAGTATGGTATGCACCACAGGAAGATGTTTTATTTTGGCCGAGACTGAGTTTCTAAGACGCGTCGTAAGCAAGCGTAGCGAGCCGAAGACAGGAGTTGTAAACTCAGACTCGGCCAAAAAAAAACAGTTCTTTCTCTTTGCTGAATATTACAGCAATGCTTCGTGCAGACCAACCCTTATTCTCATCGCACGATGTCGTACACTCAGCCTACACCAGAAACCATGAAATAAAAATCTCACCTCGACCACTTCCCAACCCCATTGACGGTACTTCGGGTTTTTCGTCAGCCTCCACAGCGTGAAATACGATTCGACCGTTTCTGGCCGCAGGATGTAATATTTATCGCCAGTTTTGATGGCTTTCGCCTCGACCGAATCGATAAATCTGAACGATTCAGGCGCTAATTTTGCCGTCGATCTGTTATATGCTTCGTGGCACGTATTGGTAATACCTTCAGCCACACGCATATACGTATCGCTCATGTCACTCTGCAGCGTCTTCGCTCCCAAGCCAAATAATCCACCTATAAGAAATTCGTAAATTACCACATTCTATTCGGGAAGGAAGGAATGCAGAATTCAAAGCACATCGCTAAAGAGCTTCTATTAATGATGTTACCAGCGAAACAAGCTAGAGCATCCATTTTTTGCTCCAACTTATCGTACTTCAAGTCCGCAATGTACATAAGGCCACCTGGGGACGTTTGTAACATGTTCTTCAGCACCGCTTTCATTGCGTCGTCGAACATTTCGCGACCTTCGACGTCCGTTTTATCACTTAGAATCCAAGCTTTCAACAAATACTCGTAAAAACTATCTCCAAGTCCTCCCATTGACATATGTTCTACAAAAAAAAGAGAAAAAATGTACAAAAATATATTCTTGAAATCAAAAATTTCGAAATTCACATGACTCAAGGTTCACAGATTTTTTCTAAGGAAGAAGAATATACAAATAATTTGACGAATTGACTAGCAAAATAGAGTAAAAGAAAACTCTAGCGCAGCCATCCTTGCTAGAAAAAGTAGGTTTCTGAGAAAAAGAATTATGAATTTTGATGATCAGATAAATTGTCTGTAAATTTATATGCCTTTATGTGGTATGTTATGATTGTATGAAATTCATTAGCTGCTAACAAAACATTGGACAACATGAAATTTAAAAGTATTATTTCTTGAAAAGTTAATTATGATAATAAAGTATAGTAAATAATCATATAATTTCAAATAAAACCAAAGAAATATAAAAAGTTATGAAATAAAAAAAAGAAAACATGAACATGTGGTAAATTTTTGTACAAAGAAAAGTTAATACAAATTAAAAAAAAAAAAGGAAAGAAAAAAAGCTTTAACGGAAGTACCGTCCGGTCGATCCGCACCAAAATTGGTAGCATAATACAATAAATAATGATGAATATTTGTTTCAAATTTCATCCATTTGATTCCAAAATTCCGCATTTTATGACCAATATAAAAAAAAAAATTGCGGTACCGGAAGTACCGTCCGGCCGACCCACGCCAAGATTAATAGCATACTACAATAAATAATGATGAATATTTGTTTTAAATTTCATTCATTTGATTCCAAAATTCCGCATTTTATGACCAATATAAAAACAAAACTTGCGGTACCGGAAGTACTGTCAGGCTGATCCGCGCCAAGATTAGTAGCATACTACAATGAATTAAAATAAATATTTATTCCGAATATTGTGGCTTTTGGCACATAATTGAGTATTTTATAGCCAAAATAAATACAGAAAATGGTGGTAACGGAAGTACTATCCGGTCGATCCTCACCAAAATAAATACGTCTGGTCCTTGGCTTAGTACGAATTTTCGTACCAAATTTCGTGATTATCAAAGAAAAACTGCGACCTGTACCGCAAAAACAAGAAATTGACTAATATCTATCTATTCATTTATTTATGTATCTATCTATCTGTCTATCTCCCTACATATGTATGAATCTGAATTATTGGTGCCAAAATTTTCCTGAGATCATAAAATGAAAAACGTATCCACCACCAACCCAGGGGGCTAATACCGCACCAAGAGTAATAAGTAGTTTTTCCAAAGAAAACCTACTTAAAAAGGTCAATGATTTCATTTTTGGACATATTTCGAGTACTTCGGTTAGACAAATAAAAAAAAGTTTATTTTTGGGAAAATCTGGTGACTATATAATACGAAGAAACAAAAAGAGAGTACATTAACCAATTTAAACAAAACAAAAGGTTACCCTATTTTTTTTCCAAAAAAGTGAGTAAATAATCTAAAAAATAACACATCATTCTGTTAAGCCTAATATAACATCAATAGTTTTTAATTTGTAAACACTGAAATTTATTTCTGAAAGAATCTCTAATAATTGGATTGGACTAACTTTCTGTAATGATAATTTCATATCATTCATAATATCTCTCTCTTATATATATATTTCACATATATATCAATCACCTAAAACAATTCTCGTTATATTGACGTCATGTAAACAAGTCTTTACTTGCCTTTACTGACTCAGTTGTTCTACTTTCAATGTTTGTAAACAAACATAAATACACTTTTCATAACAACTCTTTTCTATGAAACCATTCTGCAGATATTGCAAATACCCAAAATCACCATTTATGTCATTTCCTTAAACTCCTATTGGACAATATCTAAACTTGTATTGTCATAACTCTCCAATCATATCACTACCATTTCCACTCTCCAAGAAATCACCATATTCTCCTCCCAAAACTTCTAAATATAAAAACTCATGTAACCATGTACATTTTACTTTCTCTTTTTATTAAACTTATTATTCCTACGTAACTTACTATTTAATATTTCACTGTTTTATATCTTGTTTAATACAACCTTTTAACATTTACGAGTATTTAATTATTTTGTAACCAATATTCTCGTTACACTTTCTGAGCACAAATTTGTGTTATGATCCCTCATTACTTACACTAAAAAATTTGGTTTAAATCGATAAAAAAATATTTTCTTGAATTTTTGTTCCTCTCTTTGTTTTTAGATGGTGTAGGTCAATATCCAAACAAATTTATAGGACGTAACTGCGCCAAACATCATTTGTTTATTTCGTCACTTTGTTCAGGTTTGCCATTCACTGTTAAAACTTCTTTTTATTATTTCTCTCGTGTATCAGTGCACCTAGGGGCTGCTTGCACAGTGCCGTTGAAGGAATTTTTCGGACGATGCGGGGGCCTTGGCCAAGGCATGCTACTTTTATGTCGGCGACAGTTGGGTGTCCTCCAGGGGCTGGGGCAAACACCCCCCACCGTCGTTGCCCTCAAAGTTGCATACCATGGACCGGGCTCCTCGCATCTGTCCGAAAGATCGCACAACCTATGCAATAAATGAACCAGTGATCTGTAGTGAACCACAAACATCAACTGTATTGTAAATTGTAATCGTAAATATTAATCCAGTCCCAAAACTGAAAATAAAATAAGGAAAAAATAAAAAAAAACGTCAATTATGTCTGTTATTATAAAAAAAATACAATAAAGGACCACCTAATCAATTAAAAAAATTTTTTAATTCACTTCCGTTCACGGGTATCGAACTTTCGCCTACAAAAATGTAACTAAGAAAACGCAATAAAATGAAACATTTGGCGGACAACTTGCACCATAAGGCCCCAATAACTTGAAACGCACTGGGATGAAAACTGTGTACAAAAATTAATTTTTGTGCTAATAAGCCAATCACAAACGAATATTTGAAGGTATCTGTGAGGCAATGTAGGTTATCCTGTTATGCACCTGTACTCTATTCACGCTAAGAAGTGCGTGACGTCAGAATCACCAAAAGACGTGGTGGTCGGTTGCGGAGAGAAGAAAAGGTATCGATGCATGTTCAATGACAATCCCCATTTTAGAAACAAACATCGTGTTTCGAGCAGACAAGTGTGGATATGGTTTATGACGTCACGCACTTCTTAGCATGAACCGGGTATAGTTACAAATAAAATTTTATACTGGACAATGAGAATAATATTTAACGAATTTTCATGTAAATTACGTTCGTTTTTTATCACTCTGAGGACAATTCTTCAACCAAAAATGCTTTAAATTTTACTTTAATGTTTTTTGTTTCTTTTTATTTATTTTTTTAAAGAAATAAAATACACCTACTTATGTTGGAACTGTCCCAATTTAAAAAAAAAAAAAAAAAAAAAAAAAAAAAGAAAAATTAATGTTTCTAGAACTTAGATAATAATATTCATTTTAAGCCGGCTCCACATATTCGTCTCTGTGCCAAATACATTTGACAAATAGACGAATATTTGCCTAATCAACAATTGCGTGGAAAGCTTATTGGGGTATGCTCATGTATTTGGCAAACATTATCAAATACATGCTCCATGTTCTAGATTGCTGTCGATAAATTTCAAAAGTCAAAGGGAACAAATGTTTATGCTTTCTGTACGTATAAATTTGCCACGTATGTGTATCTGTGTGCTCATTATTTGGCAAACACAATGGCAAGTATACCCGATTATTTGTGTTCGGAAACATTCATGTGGAGCCAGCTTTATGAACTGTACGTAAATGAAGACGAAATTAATTTATTTTAAAACAGATGATCAGTATATTTAAACTGTACATAAAAAATGAAAAATTCAATACATCTATTTATAAATCCTAACACCTCAATCTTTATGCTATAATTTAGAGATTGTAAGCACAATAATCCGATCTAAACCGATTAAGGAACTCCTATTTCGACTTACTAGCTGGGCTTGAAAAGACTACGATTCTCAGTGGGGTGGCTACAGTGGAGCGAGACGAGCAGCAACTCTAAAGCCCCAAGCTAAATGAGATGCAAAATTTTATAGGAAAAGCCATAATTTAGCTAATAAATTACGGGTAAAAATAAAAAACAAAAACTGGAATGGGAGGTGGCGCCAAAATTGAGTTTGCTCCAGGGCGCTCTACACCGCGCTACGCCACTGATAATTTTAAAGTAACTCGTTAACATAGTGGATGAGTTACTATTTGAAATCTTAGCTGAGGATTGTCCCGCACTTCATACAGGTTCATTTTCGAACAATGTTTTCAATTCTGTCATTGTTAGATGATTTGATTAAATTATTTAAATATATATAATTTCGGCCCACTGAGTTACTACATCATTCAGCTCAGTGTAAAGAAATAAGGATATTCGAGGTAATGACTTCACGACTGTCCACTAACTTGGGAATTTATAAAGGGATTTTAAGTTTGATTTTCTTTAAAATCATTAATTAAAGCATTATTCTGTCAATGAAGGTTAGCAAAAACCAAACTTGGATAGTTGAATATCATCGAATTTTGAACAGGAAAAATTTCGAAAATCTTGGAGAACAAGAACAGACATAGATATATTCACAAATTGGAGGGGCGACGAAATTCAATTTTGTTGTACTTATGTCCTCAAAATCTAAGATGCAGGTTGGAATTCTAGCACTTTTAAGGTAGAATTACAGGAAAATAGTTTACAATAAATAAAAAAACGTTCAATTTTATTTCGAAGTTAGCAGAAGGGAGAAAGTTTCTATACGTATATTTTCAACAGAAATACTTACGTTGAGTCCATTGTCCGTTTTTCGGGTTAATAAAATTAGGATACAATCCTTTTGGTTTGAGTGCCTCCTTCAGCACTTTACGAATTTGTTCAACTTTCTCTTTGTATACCTTTTCACCCGTTACATCAGATAGGTATTCAAATTCCATGTGCAAGGTACCGAATTCCGATAATATGCTGCTGCTGGCACTGGCCCAAGCGTAATTTTTTGAATTCTAAAACATCAAAATGCGCACAGCATTGCAACAAGAAATTAGTAAAATTACTGAGTCGCACATAAATATGGAATAGCACCATCACTTTGGAAGAAAATATTAAAGTTTGCACCAAAGGAGGAGAAAAAAAATAAGTATGTGACGATATACATGGTTGAAGTGAAACTTCTATTTGATTTTCGTTCAATGAATCAGTTGGAGTTAAACAGACCAAATGTTGACTTATAAGAACATTTTGATAAGAGATTTTACATACGACAATAATTAAAATGTTCAAATCCAGTTTTTCAGTCATGTTCATAGTTCATCGATTTTTATGATTTTTCATTCAAATATCCAATTTTTGCTAAATAATACAAACGGATAATGATTTCGGATTCTAACGCACATAATAAAGTTTCATTTACAGATTTTTTCTACTTTTTAAAGATCCTGGTAAACTTTTGATAACTTTTATACCTTTTTCGTACGCTTGCATTGGACTCGAATCATTTTAACATGTGTTTTCAAAACGATTTTCAAGTACAAACAATATTCCTTTAAGGAGTTTCGGTCTACTAAAATTTTGAAATATTTTTGTTTCTTTCAAATGAAATGCTAATTACCGTACCTGAGATCAGTAACGCATCTATACAGATTTTCACACAAATAAACCAGGAATTTTGACCTTCTCCCAAGACGTACGTAACTGACCACGTTCAATTGTGTTAAAGAATTAACCTCATGATATTGTGAATTTTTCGCAATCACATTTTCATATCAAGAAACATACCAGTTCATTTCAAGATGAGTTGAAAAGCACAAATTCTTACATCTGCAATTCATGTAGCCACAGTTTTTGTCTTCCTTGCAAACATACACAGAAATAAATTCAAAATTAAATGGCCACCACTCTCGACTAAAGCGAACAAACTGTTTGTGATAATAAACTGGTTTGAACTCCACACAATTTTTTTCCTTAACTTTTTAATGAGAAAAAAAAAAGTTGGAAAGTTGTGTGAGAGAAACAAAATTGAATGAATAAGAAACAAATACTTACACCAGTTTTAAAATTGACTAGAGAATGCGGAATACCGGTAGGAGTCTGGAATGCTGGAAGTAATTTGTCTGCAACTTGTCTCGCCTTGTCTCGAAATAATATGTCTCCAGTCAGAGCGTAACAGGACAGTAACCCACCGACAAATCTAATATTTACTTCGAACACTGACAGGTCCATATTCTGTGAAAAGTGAGGCACATCTAATCTTAGAAAAATGTGCGTTGGCAAAACAAAACTTTAGGAATGTTAAATGTTTTTTGAATGAAAAGGTTTAGAAAATTATGGAATTTATTATTGTAAACGTTCCGATCAAACCTATTTTTATTTATATTTATCGATTAAAACAATTCAATAAAATGTTACTGTTCAAAAATCATAATATTCATGTGTAACACATATCAAATTCGAAAAATTGTAGTTTCGAAGATCCCATTGGAGGTTATACAAAATTGAATACGCTTTTGAAAGTAGTCCAGGAAAATTATAATTTATAAAAGAAATCAATCATTAGAAGAAAGCTGAATTTTTGTACATACGTCGGCTTCACCATCCTTAACAACCACTATAAGTCCCAATGCGAAGGACATCGGCTTCTCCAGAGGGAAGTTAAAACGGCGACACAAAGCCGTTTTTCACGTTTGTCACTTAATTTTAATTTGAGAAAAATTGTTCGAAAAAAATTTAAATTAAACTAAAGAATCTATAAAAAAATATTATAACTTTTTTTCGTTAGGCGCCTAGTTTTTGCATAAACACCATTGAATATACCTATTTTTCTGTTAATGCCTATCCGTAACACATGCAGTATAATGCATACGCCAATTAAATATTGTATTTAATTCAGAGGCATACACACTAAATATAGTGTATGGATTCAATTCGCCAATAATTTTATTCACAGTGTATAGACCAATATCTGAAGTGAAATTATCCCCCTTACCACATTTCAGCACCACCTCACCAACTGATATGGACTACGAATACGTGGTCTTCAGCACGTATTCTAACATGTAACTGCGCACATATTGTGCAGCTCCAAAAAATTGAATTGAAGGTCTCAGTTGCCATTTTCATTTTCTGATTTTTTTTAAAACCAAAGTTTGAATTTCAAATTTATTTATTTGGCCTTTGGCCAATTAGTACAAATAGTTGACAATTCTAAACTCGTCAACAGGTACTGTTGACAAGTTTTGAACAGCGACTGTGATTCAACCAATTTTTTTTGAACGGGGAGGGCGTTAAAACGTATCTTCTAGCTTCAAAAATTTTCAACTTGTGCAGCTCCATAAAATCTTTAAAATAAGTACCGACGGTCTTTATTTTATACAAAATCAAATGAAAAATCAGCTGGGAAGGTAATTCTGAAATGCAGTAAGGGGGATAATCTCACTTGACATGTTGGTCTATACACTGTGAATAAAATTATGGGCGAACTAAACTCATACACTGTATTTAGTATGTATGCATTACACTGCACGTTTTTACTGTGTTAAATAGGTATTAACAGAAAAATAAGTATATTCAATGGTGATTTACGCAAAAATTATGTGCTTGATGAAAAAAATAGCAAACTTTTTTATAAATTCGCTATTCTTTCAATTTTGTTTGAACAATTTTTACTCAAATGAAAATAAATGATACAAAGAAGAAAAACGGCTTTGAGTCACCATTTTAACCCCCTGGGGAAAGCCGAAGTCCTTCGCATTTTGACTTGTAAGTGGTTGTTAATGACGGTGAAGCCGACATATATACCAAAATTCAGCTTTCTCCCAAATAATTTATTTTTTAAAACATTTTTTAAGCTAATTTGCTTAGACTAAAGGAAATAAGTTTAAAAGCTTATTTGTATAGAAATTTAAAAAAAATTACTGTAGAAATTCACTTTTTCTCATACAGTATGGAACATTTAAAAGTACATTTTTCTCAGTACTTGGGTAAGTTTTGTATTTTTAAACAACGGACTGAAGTGGCTGGTCTACAAGAACTTATTTTTAGCGAAAACTTGTCTTTTGATTCATGGACTTTATTTTCCTTTTCCAGCTACTAAAGATTCACTAAAAAGCTCACAAATTAAAACAATTTACAGAGAATAGGGCGATATCATACTCGCTTTTGATACTAAAACCTCTTATATACATAAATATATATAAAATTATTGTTTGTTTAAACTTCACATTTTCAAAAATTTATTATTCCTTTCCTCTTCAAAAGAATTCTGACAACAGCAATGAAAGGTGAATCACTTTTTTATTAAGTACCTATATTTTAAAAAAAATATTATTAGGTTACCGGTCTGCATTTCAGTTTATATTCTGAGACAACAGACGCAAACGACTTGATTTTTTTTTTTGACGGAGTGGTGTATGGGCCTTCCACTATTTAGTGAATCGTAAATATTTTTTTTTGTATCAATTAATTTAATCAAAAATTTGATGTATATATGAACCAAAAGATTTTCCCAATTTGTCTTCAGCTCCTCCCACAATAATTTTAACCAGTCAGCGCTGCCGTCAACCAGCCCCAGGTCAAGAATTTGAATTAATCTACCAGATAATTTGGAAAAAACTTCCAAATTTAATGTCACTCTGATTCATGAAGTGGTTAATTCAGCTGAAAAGCGAAAAATGAAAAGCTTTAAAGGTCCGGCAGGAAACATAAATAAGAGTACATTTGATTATTAAGAAGGAAAAAGTAGGTTTTTAGAACCTATTTTTTGAAAAAATTCTAACAATATGCTTTCAGATATAACTATAGAATAGAACTATGGAAGGGACATAATTTCTGTATAACGAGAAATTATTTACCTAAACTTCATTTTCTGATTCTCGGAAAAGTTTTTGACCTCACTAACAATTTTACCATAACCAAGCTCACGTCTCAGTGACTCAGTCTGGTAAATCTTGCTAAAAAATAGATCAACACGACCAAAAGAAATAAAATTTCTTTCAAACTAATTCAACAAATACTTATTTAGCAATAACTCACAATGTGATCCAAATTGAAGTGATTGGCAACCCAATCTCGACCACGTTTAAATTCATCGTGTAGACCCATTATGTACAGCGTATCCAATCCATCGACAATGGTGGCGCCTAGGGGAGCCGAACCAAAAACGCTGCCATTGTGAGCCTTCTTGCTGACCGGCTTAAGTTCATTCATTCCCCAAGCGTATTTAACGTAGTTGCCCCAAGCGTGTTTCATCATCTGGAAAAAGAAAAAAAAAGGAAACGAATTAAATTTCAAATTATAAAAGTGAAAAATAAGAGTAATTAATCGCAATTTTATTAATGATTGTACAAAAACAAATCTAGCACAGCTACACTCCGCTAGAAAAATTAGGTTTTAAAATATATGAATTAAAATAATCAAATCATGTTTAGTTTGGTACTCCGTACTGATTATTCAAAATTATTTTAAACCTAGCTTCTACCTACTTTAAATTTTTACTTCTGTTCAATCCTTAAAGCATTGCTTCTGCCTCAACTTTAAAATATAATCAAAAAACATTCTGAATCTAGAAGATTAGAAAATAAAATCCGTAAAAGGAAAAGTGATACTGGATAACAAAAATCTCCCATTAGATCACTAACTCAAACAAAACTGTGGTATAGCATTATGAAAATTGAAGAATGGAAATGAAGATTACAAGGTCATAAACAAAATTATTCAAGAATAGAAAAATCCCAAGAAAAATAATTTCAAATTAAAATTCAAAAATAAGTAAAAAAAAATTCTAGCGCAGCAGCTAGAGAACCCAGTTAGAAGATCGAAATGGAGAGGGAGTGTCAGAGAGAGAGCTTACTTGAAAAAATTGCACAATAATATCGATAGTAATCTATATTTATATCGATATTAATCAATATTTATATCGATATTTCATTGTTAGTTTCAGGTTAAGAAATCACAAAAAACTATCAATAATTATCCATATCTTTAACAAACATAGATCTATCGTTTCTCAGAATCCTGGAAAAACAACTTTTACAGGAATTTTTTGTTTTCCACTTTTTTCAGAAACTAATTAACCAATATGTAAAAAACTCCTTTCAGATCTGATCCAATATGAAAACTATCTCTCATACAAAATTCAGCCTTATCCACCTGGTAGTTTTCTCGAAACCATTAAAACAAAATTTTGGGTGAAATATATGTATAAATATATAAAAACAATTAGGTCAAAATGAAAAAATGGTACCAATCATTTTCTTTTCTCATGAAACGGATAATTTCTATCATTCCACCCCTAACCCTTTTGTGAGATCAATTTTAATACCCTGTTGCAAGCAAAATGAGTGAAAAGGAAATCTGATCCAATAATAAATTACGAATCACTAGTTCTGATCCTTTTAGGCACCTGCTGAGAAAATCTGCGACAACTTTACTACAGTTCTACGAAAATGGGAGAATTTATTGTTCTTAGGCAAATGGAATGCAAAAATTTCACAACAGTTATGAAGTTGTCATAAAGTTTCACAACTACTGGACAAAAAAACAGCTTTTTATTGTAAATTAATTCAAATCACAAATCACATGACTCAGTCAATCCTAATAAGGTTGAAAATCACTGTCATCTTCAAGAGAAACAATGCTGCAGTTATAGATGATTGAAAATAATATGTATTGTTTACAAAATAAAATTAATAAACACTAGGCTTAACATGAGATATAAAAAATTACACATATTTGCAAAAGAATACGTATCCCAGTTGATTAAGCATGAAGCTATGAATCCAATGGCTCGTCATTTAAGCAATGAAGAGGAGGTAGATGGGAGGATAGACCAAAAATTTACTTTTTTAGGGTGTTACAATTTTTTTTGGCTAAAAGGAATTTTTTTAATTGGGCTTGAAAAATAAATTTTTTTGGGGGTAGTTATCTGAAGGTGAAAAACGAAAAAATCACACTAAATAACTAATATTTACCAAAAGTAGCCAAAATTTGTAGGTCTGGTCCTTGTGTTAGAAGTAATATTTGTACCAAATTTCTCGACTAATGGACAAGGATTGTGACATTTATTAAGTTTACTCACTCCAATAGCCTAAGGGAAAATGAACCATAAAGTAAATTGCAATCAAATTTGAAAGAATGTTAGAATAGTTCTAAAAAAATGTCTATTTCAAATTTTCTAACTATTGTATGAATTGCTTGAAAATTACTCATTTTAGAGCCATTAAACTGCCAAATATACAACATAATGGCACCTACCGGACATATGGTAAGACCAATCATCAGCAAATTCAAATGGTCTTGTTTGAGATTTATAACTAATGTTTGGTCCAAATTTTGTGATTATCGAATAAAAATTACATCCTGCATTGTGTTAAGTATAGACTACATGCATACATAAATACGCTAGCTGTTACCCCACACACATTTCAATGCCACTGAAAGAATTTTATTTATTTTTTCATTTTATTTATTCATTTATTTATTTATTTATTTATATTTTTATTTTTTATTCAGAAACCTCAGTGGTGCCCTCAACATCTTACCAAAGTTTCATCTCAGTCGGGTGAATGGTTTAGGAATTCATTTGGTACAAATAGAGAAACATTAATTTTCATACTATCACTATAATAACGGAACATAATTCAAGAGTTAAAATAACGGCCAAGAAATTCACTCGTAAAATTAACAGCGCATGCGCCCCTACCCACACAGGCACATACAGACATAAAAAAAATTTTCACTGCTTCTCCCAAAACAATGAATCCTACAGTGTTACCTAGGTATGGCAGGAAAAATCCAGGGCTGTCATAAGCCAAAGTGCCACAGAGTGGCGGCAGGTAAGGACTTCTACAGTATATGGATATGAATTTCCAAAAATGGTGCCAAAATTTTCTATGAGTCATGGAACAAAAAACGTACTTTCTCCCACCCCTGGGTCCTTCCATGAGCACAAAATTCTTAAGTAGATTTTAATAGAAAACCTACTTAAAAATGACTAACTTTTTACATGAGTTTCTTTAGTTCACTAACAGTACGTACTTTTGTAGAGGCATTTTTTTTCATGCTTTTAAAGTATATATTTATATAACTGGTCTCAATTGCAACGCCATCGCCTAGCATAGGCAATAAGAGCAACATGTTAGCGCCAGCCTTATATTAGTCACAACGCACGAGCAAAGACAAACAAAAATTGTAAATAATTATTAATAATTTGTATACTAATTTATTTTTAAAAACATTTAACAACTATATATAATCTACTCAAAATCATAAAGTATACCTTCAGATAGGCCTAAAAATTAAAAATTA
Organism: Ericerus pela; assembly: GCA_011428145.1. Taxonomy (NCBI): domain Eukaryota; kingdom Metazoa; phylum Arthropoda; class Insecta; order Hemiptera; family Coccidae; genus Ericerus; species Ericerus pela. The sequence goes on along the minus strand of WOFM01000152.1, from coordinate 112,053 downwards.
AAAAAAATTTTTTTTGTAAAAACATGCTTTTCTAAAAAAAATGATGAAAAAAATGAACTAAAAAGTATAAAATAATTTTTTACAATAATGATTTACTAATCAACTAAATCAATTTTTTTAAAACGTCAATTACTTTGCCAATAACCGAAAATTCAATTTTAAATAATGTTAAACATCTTTAATTTTTGACTAAAAAGAAAAGCGTGGGCCCTTTGCAACGAAGTCACTCAATAAATTATTTAATTTTATATGAAATAACTAAAATTAATAAATAATATTGTTTGAATTTCTGATAAGAAAATTTTGTACTTTGATAGATTTTTGAAACAAAAATTGAAGCCATAATGAGAGAATCCTTTAATATTCATAAAAATGGCCTACGGCTAAACAAGACCTATGGTACCTGTTGATAAAAAAAATAATAATGTCAGAGAATATGAATTACATGTACTAAAGACTTCCTCCAAAAAATTTAAATTGATGTTGCACAGGGCGCACGCTTTTCTTTTTAACCAAAAATTAAAGATGTTGAACATTATTCAAAATTGTAGTTAATTTTCGGTTGTTTTCAAAGTAATTGAGGTTTTAAAAAATTTGGTTCAGTTGATTGGTAGATCGTTCTTGTAAAAAATTATTTTTTAATTTTTAATTCTATTTTTTTACCATTTTTTTTAAGAAAAAATTTCTTTTATTAAATTTTTTTATTTACATATAAATCAAACCAGAACGCACGATGTCGTGACTCTGCGCTACTAACGTCTTCATTTAGCGTTTTTACAAAAATTATCAGTTTTTTTCAGGTTTCTAGTCAATTCATCAGCTCATAGGTTCACCTTCCGCACGAAACCGGCACAAATCTTTTCTTCTAATTTCTTATTTTACTTTATTTTATTGGTTTCTGTCCACGTCCGGAAACGAAGTAATTTGTTGGCCAAAATTGTTTTATCGACTGTCAGCTAAATGACAAATTTTTACGAGTTACTTTGAAGTCTAGGTATTTTATGACGTAAGAGAAGCACAATTAAAAACTTGGACAAAACATTAAAAAAAATACGACCCGCGTATATATAGACTTTAAAAATATTTGCGCATACATAGATATAGACGTTTATTTTTCGCCGAAGGTACTTCACCTTTGTCTAGAAATCGATTGATGCTCCGTTCATAATGTACTACTAGACTTAGCGCCTTCTCATTCTGATTTTTAACACGTAAAACGTATTTTTTTCCTTTTGTTTTCGATCAGATGTACGAGTGAAAGAGGTGCACTCGGCCACCCGACTCGATGATTAATTAGCGATATTGAAACAGATACGTCATACAAGTGGATAGAGCAAAAGTACACTATTACAATGCAATTGCATCGAGAAAATTTATTCAAATTGAAGAGAAAAAGTGAAACAAGATACACTTTTCCACTTATGCTCTTTTTACCGCGTCGTCCAAAAACCAAAATCGATTTTGTTAAATCAATATCAAAACCTCAGCGAATGCAATCACCTATCTTGATAATATTTTCCCTCTTCCATTTTTTTTCATCCTTCAAACAATGGCCTACCCACTTTAAAATACGTCTTTTTATCTGACCAAATTGATGCAAACCATTTCTCCACATGAAGTGTGATCTACGAAAACAACATACTAAAATATTTTCACATGGATATGATACGATTTTTATCAGTTCAATTTCGATGTACTTATCGTCGACAAATCGATATTTCTTAATATATATATGTATATTGAAAAAAAAGTCATCAAAATAATAATTTTATTTTACTTATATTCTACTATTTTTAGGGCGGTGGCCTCAATATATAGAGAGATTTAAATTCGATATCGATTTTTTCGATATTTGGAAATTTTGGCCATCACTATTAAAAATCTCAAAATCCATGTCGTTTAACGAAGTGCAAATTGCGCATCGAAATGAGTTTTCGCGGCGAGCACATTTTCTAAATTAATTTGTCAGTCACAAATGGTCCGACGGTAAGACATAATTATGGTCTTTCAGAAGTTCATTCATATCTATTCACTTAGAAAAAAAAATTAAGTGAAAATTTTTTTCGAATAAAGTTTAATTTTTATTTTAAAGCGCCTGGACTACACAGTCAAGTCTACGAGGAGTAAAATAAGAGGACGCGATGCTTAATTAGCAAAAGTAGAAGAAATACAGGTATGTGCTACCAAAATTTATCGTCAAAGGACTGCAACCGTTTCAGACATTTCTCCAAGAAAAAGAAGAGGAACGTTGTTACTGATTCTCTACATTCACTTAACGGTATGAAAGTATGTCACAAAACCGGATATTTTGAGAGACTGCAGAGTCTTTGCAGTGTAACTTTGGATAATTTTTGTAGATACTTATAGATTACATATTCGAGCGGATAATTTTTGAAATTCATTCAATATTTTCATAGGAAAACCTCTATGTTGTGAGACCAATAACTTACGTAAACTGAAGGATTTCAGTCAGAAATTTTTATAGTAGTTACACAAAATATAAGGAAAAAAATGATTAACTGTTTCAGAATCGTGTAACTTCGAAGATGAATCAGCTCATTTATAGAAAACTTCAATGAATATTTAAGCCTACATAAACAACTGTTGGTTGAGTTTGAATCACGCAACTCAAACTTCATCTCATTAAAAACAAAATTTAATCGGAACGTCAACTCGGGGATTAATCATATAGTTTAGGTTAAAGTAAAACTTCTTCAAAATTCAAAAGGAGACGTTATAACTGCATATTTTTAAGAAATTGATTTATACTTCTATTTGCCTGCAATGCTAGAGCGGCAAAATTGTAGTTCCAGTTTTAGGCTACAGAAGAAAGTTTCGTAATTCTTACGTATCAAATTTTAATTGAAAATTGGCGGAAGTGTCAGTTGTGCTATAGATCTCAAGTGTGGATGCGATGCCACTAAGCGGAGGAAGAGCACAACTGAAAAAATCTTCTCTTTTAAAAATACACATGGGTACTTAGGTTCTACGTTATTTGAATTTTGTAATTTTAGGTATGCATAACTGTGCTCTACACCATTATTATTGTTTTTTTTAATCCATAAATGCCTAACTGCGAAGAGTTGAAAATCGAGGATGGGATATGTCTTTGGCATTTAATTTTTATTTTAGATACATACCTTATAATATGCCAAGTAAGCTAACCATAATGGCGGAGCTGCAGAGACCTGAAGTATCACGTCCTGCTCACTGGTCCTCCAAGAAAATTAGCGAGAAAACTTTGAACTATATAGGATGATAAATTTCATACGTAATTTAAGATACACGAGGACCAAGGTAACAATGATGTGGTGAATGATTTGAGGTTCTTTCAGTGACATATGCGAAACAATTATTTTTCAGAATATGATCGAATATGCGTTTGGATGATGAAATAATTAGAAGTGAACCTTATTCATTTTGTGGAAGGGTAAGATTGTAATGACTCAGACTCTTGGGTAAGGCGAGTGTTTTGAACCAGCGAAATGAGATATGATATGGAGTGTATGAGGGAGGGAAACAAACTGTAATAGTCTAAATACTTGGTACAATGTTGTATGTGTACGATATAGTATACATGATGGATAATTTATACAGGATGTGACGAAATACAGTATATTACGAGTATAGTAATACATTTGTTAATTTGTTAAACCACCATAAGAAACAAAGAATTTCTATCAACACTACAGCCTAACTATACATTAACCTCATGTTAGCAAGTTATTCTTCAGTTAAGTAATAAAAGTTGTTGGGAAATAATTTTCTTTTTTTTTCGCTCTCCAGTAAAATTTACTCCGTTTCAGTTATGCCCTTCTTTTTTTAGACCTTCCAGGAGCATATATTATTTTATTAGTGAGTCAAAAAATCTATGAGCAAAACGTTTAGCAATTCAGTATCATCTTCATATAAAAATCGAAAACTTTTTTTCCCAACCTTCAAGCACAAAATTATTTTAATAATTCAGAAGTACTAGTTTTAATCTTAATAGGACCACTCATAAATTTGGCGAATTCCACCACACGTATATGCGGAAACTGCAAATCAAAATAAAACTAAAAACAAAAAAAAAAGTCTATATTAGGGACCAACAAAACAATAAGATGAAAATAATTTCTGATCGATAAATAAAATTTTTCAGCTGATCTGTTGGTCTGTTGATGCACGAAACTGTAAATACACTGAAATGTGATAAAACAGGTATTTGGTAAAAACAAATTTTGTTGAGTATTATGAACCGCTTCGTGATAAATTACCAAAAAACAAACACAGACACACAATTACGTCATCAAAAATTTCCGACACATATGGCAGAAAATAAATTTCGCATGAACCTGGTAACACGAGAGTGGCAAAAAATAAATTTCAAAACTCAAACAAGCTACTGCAAACGGGAAAGCAGGAATATCTATTACAGGGAATGATGATTACACCCTTCCTCTCTGAACAATGAGTTGATTTACACCTTGACACAGTCACAAAGCGACACACTTTTTTCATAAAATTCTCCAAATAATAGGAGAAAAAATAATTTAGTAGCTCGTAAATTGCGTTCTCAATCGTCGCAAGACACGAGCGAAAAATAAAAAGAATCACCAAGTGCGATATTAATAAACACCTACTGGAGAAAAAAATATACGAGAATATTTTGAAGCAGCGAAGAATTATTACGATAATATGAAAAAAAGAGGTTGTCGAAGTGCAGTTTTTGTTATGAAAAGTGACAATTCGCTTCACTGGAACCGCAAGTCGTAAATATCCAACTTAAATAGTTAATTTGCAGACAACTGTTACGAACGCATTCACACGGAGCAATGGACAAACATTCCGAAAGAACAAAACAAGTCAAATGCTTCGAATTGCTCAAACGTGCAAAACTGATCAACGAATAAAAATGAATGAGAAATACAAGTGTTAAAAAATACATCGGAATTCCAGCTCGATACCAGAAAAATTTTATATCCAGAATAGTCGCTTTGTGTACAATTCTCATCTCGTTTTTAATTTTGTAAATTTCAAATCAAACTTCAAAAAGCTTTTCATCATATCGAAAGTTCCTCAATTGGAAATATTTCATGAATTCTAAAAAGCAAAATTTTATTTAAAGATATGCGCAAATGTCACTGCGGGTTGACGCACCCCACATGCATTTGAATATTTATTCGCGTGTTTGTTTTGATTGGGCAGCCAACCTTTCTAAGACTCGATTCACGGGCGATTAACAAAAGGCATCACCGGGGTATATGATTGGCTGTGCGTACACGCACTTTACCTGCGAGATTTATAGTAAACACGTTTAGGGTAACGTTAATCGTTATACGTAGGTACATATACGTAGATGTATTGGCATTACTTGTTTTTGTAGTACATTTTGGCCAGAGTTTAAATTTTTTAGTTCGTCTGTTTACCCTACATACTATGAATTGTGTATTTTTCAAGTCCATTGACTAATAAAGAAGTAGATTTCGGTGATGGACCAAATCCACTGTCTTTTGACTGGGACCAAGCCATGGGAGGAAAGGAGGAACATGGTCCCCACAATCACCAACACACTTTTTTACCAACTGACAAAATTGGCACGGTGAGGATGAATCACCAAATAAGGCATTAGGTTTTGTTTTGACATAAAAAATCAACACCAGCCTGACACACAACTAGACACCCAATTCTATTTTTAGTGTTGGTTGTCTTATTCGTACAATTGCATCAGTCTTTTTTCGAGATTAACATAATGTTCCAATGTTTCAAACCCCACCTTTGACCTGGAGTGACGGGGTGTTGATAGCTATGTAATGGTTATTCAGAATATGTTTGCAGACATTTCAAATGTGGTGTCATCAAGTGATATTTCTGAAGGTTCGTGATTATTAGATATTTCAAATTTCAAATTTATAAATCAGATCCGATTGTAATACATCTAGTGAAGGCATTCTTTTGGCTGCCCTATGAAAGCGCTAATGATATTTATAAGGTGTCCCATAAACGCAAATTAGTCAGAAGTATAATCGCCTGAGAGTGGAAAAAAGAGAACACAAAGACTCTAGCGCAACAATACTTTGTTAGAAAACCCAATTTCCTAATTTTCATCTACAATATTGAAAATAAAATAAAACATAAAGAAACTTAAAATCTAAATTAACGCAATGCAGAAAAGACGCTTGTAACCTCTTATGTCGTAAATAAGAAGAAGACACTTAAAACTAACAGTCGACTAGCTTTCAATCCTTAATTTTTTTTTTTATATTTTTCTCAGAAACCACAAAACCACTTGGCTACAAATTCCTATCAGACCTAGTCTTATAATAAAGATTACCTTTCGTGAAAATTTCAATCTTAATCTTTTCGTAGTTTTTTTAAAACCATGGGCACAAAGGTTTTTCAAAAAGATTTTTCTTTTCCAGTTTTTTTTGGCAAACTACTGAACTAATAGGCACCAAAATTCTATAAGATTTGCACATGCATAAGAAAAATGTAACGTGAAAATTTTCCTTTAATAGTTTCCTCAAAATCCTCTTTTCCAGGAATTATTTGTTCTCCTCATTTCTCAAAAACTATTGAACCAATAGTCACCGAATTCCTATCAGACTTCGTCCAATATATTTCAATCATATCCTTCCGTCGTTTTCTCAAAACTGTAAACCCAAAATTTTCTCGAACAATTTTTTTGTTTCTAGTTTTCTCAAAGATTATTGAACGAATAGGTAACAAACTTCTATCAGAATTGCACTCGCAACAATCTATCGCAAAAATTTCCGAAAAAACCTTTTTTCTAGGAATTTTTTGTTCTCTAGTTTTTTCACAAACCAGCGAACTAATGGGCACCAAACTTTTACTAGACTTAGTCCTATCCTACTTTTCATGAAAATTTATGTACTATCCCTTAGGTGCGGTTTTCTTAAAACCGTAAACCAAAAACTGAGGAAATGCATACCTACATACATACACTTACATATTTATACATAAGTATGTATACATAGGTATACCACAGTATACGTATATAGACCCGTTTCTGGAAATCACACAACTTTGTAAAACCCCTTTAGACATTGTGAGATCCGATATAGGATCTCGCAGTTTCCCTGTAATTTAATGGTCTGTAATGATGTTCACATAATTCTACATCTGCAGGAGAATTGTACGCCCAGGTCTCAAAAAGTTAATATCTTTGCATTTGTACAGATTTAATTTTATTTTACGCCTCTCTTTTGCTGACTGTTTTTATGTAGATTTTTGCGAAAATCTACATGTTAAAATTGATCTGATATCAAGACTCAGGAGTAAGGGTGAGTTCATTTTTTGTCTCATGACCTCGAGAAACTTTTGACACAATTAGCTGAAATTTAAACGCACGTAATTATGAGGGATGTGACATACCTGTAACGGCCAAAAGAGGTTGGGTTGTACCTGGTAACGACCTCTTTTGGGAGTACACCATACACGAAATATCACGTACTTTAAAAGCAGTAATACTTCTAAAATAATTGTAAGTTTATTATCCACGTACTATTGTGGACCTTAACATCACTATGAGACTCAATAATATTTCAAACACATGAGTGAGTTTACACATTTAATAAAATAATATTCTGTACAACACAGTACATATTTCTACGTTAATATTAATATATATTAGATCACAATTCAACAAGCAAGACTATCTGTTCACTAGAGACTTCTACACGAGAGGTTCCAGGTACTTAGAAGTAGCTGTCGAAGAACTGAGCTGGACTGAACAATTATACAACTGAATCGAGGGATTATATACTCGTTCAGGGTATGAAAACGTACGTGTCGGATAGGTAAAGTGAGGTAGGGTGTTGTTATTATAGGGTTGTGCTGACTCGTCGAGTACTCGAGGGACAGGTACAACTAGGTCAGAAATATACAGAAGGTATATCTGTTTATGTAAAATTAAATACGAATAGTTTGGTGGTTGTTTATAGGAAGGTAAATTGTTGACAAATATCTACATTTTTGGTATTCGAAAATGAGTGAACGAATATGTTCGTCATTTCTCAAAATAGACGAAAATATACGTTACAATACCACCTTTTTTTCAAAATTAAATAATAATAAATAATATTTTCGAAACCCCTGTATATGTAAAATAGTCCGTGGATTTTTACAACAGATTATTATTTATTCTCTCGTAGCCTAGAAGTTTATAATTTTGTCTGTTACCTATAATCTTTTCCATGTAAAACTTTTTCTATCTGTATATACTACACTTCTGCGAACTGGCATCTTCACTCACTTCACAAATTCACATTAGATTATCTCACAATTCACTCTTTTTCTTGTCATCTTACTATTCATCTTAATTTCATACTTGGTTATCATTCACCTTGTTCATTGCACTCACCACAATTATTCTTCTATTTCCTCTTTTCACCCCTCAGTGATGTCGTGGCGGATGAGTACTTATTCTATATAGTTACATATACTTTTAACCCTCCACTTCCCATCTACCATTGCCACTGCATGGTATTATTTCGCTTGTTTTTATCTCCTCTTATTTCTGCGAATGGGTTAATTTTATATCTGATTCTGTTTTCATTTTTTCTCTTTTGTCATTTGATTTATTTCCCTGTATACATGTACACATCAACTTATTTTTCAAATAAGTACAGTACTTGTATATTTTTACTTGAAATTTGTTTTGATGCAAATTGTTTCAAAATATTTACTGTTTTTTATTGTTTTTTTTTTCATAATACACCTTTATATTTTTGTAATGATGTGTTAATTTTTTAATTGCAATGGGGTAATACAGGTTTATGAAGTCTGTGGCTTCTAGTTTTATGGTTTCTGTTGTGTTTTGTCCCCAGTTATGAAAATAGCCAATAGTATAAGGATTTATTGAATTTGTTTCCTGGTGTGGTTGAAATTTGGGTCTATAGATACATGTTAGGCTATTCTGGGTTGGGTGGTGGTATTTCTGTGGCCGTCATCTAGTATAGGTGATTTTACTAAGGTGACAGTGGTAGTTAGAAATACTGTAGGGACTGAGAGGGATTTTCAAATGTACTCCCCAACATACCACAATTATATACATATAATAATTCTATGAAACACTGTACAAGTCGCAATTTTTATTCGATGGTCATGAAATTTGCTATACTTATTCGAATCTAAACAAAGTAGAGACCTGTTGTTTTTGGTCCAGATTGGCTGGACAGTACATCTGGTATATCTTATTATATTGCATTTTTGAGGCTTAACTGGTTATAATGTAACAAAACTTCGCTTATGTACTGACCATTCAGAATAATTCAAGCGAAACTAACGTCGATCAGCTGAACAACAAACTTAATTTTAATTTAACAAATTATTTGAGGAATAAAGTGACATTAAACTGAGTAATCTCATAATAAACAGTACGAATACAAAGTGTAGCATTCAGGGGGAGTCAAAAAAAGCGTAGCGCAGAGCCATATAATACCGAGAAAAAAACTTTTAAAAATAATTTTCACTTTACTGATGATTATAAACAACGATAAAAGAAAAATAAAAAATAAAAATAAATTCTCCGCAAAATAAAAATGAATATTAGTACTACGAATTTGAGATACTCACACCGAGTAAGATCTCATCGAATTCAAAATACGGCCAATTATACAGCCACAAAGAGCTGTGTTAAAACAAAAACATTTTGTATTAAAATTTTAGTTATCTACGATATGAGAAATAAGTTTCATAATTTTTACATGTAATGCCACACACGAGAAAAACATTTTTCATCACTTGATCGAAATTTCTCAATAGATAGTTCTTCAGCATAAAATTTCAGATAAATCATAAACTGAAAAATACACAACAAATTAGAAACTTAAACGTAAAAATTTAACCTTTTTCGTGTTCACTAATTCGGAAAGTTTTTCCTAACGTGCAATCCATATTGTAGTTTTTAGTGAGACATCTAAACATCCGTATTATAGGCAACACACAATACTAATTTGTACGCAGCACCTTGCTATACGCTAACCAAATGCATCATTTTAGGCGTTCGATTTTTCAAATTAACTAGATTTACAATAATGAAACAAATTAAAGTTTACTCAATTTTCTGGCTAGTTTTTTTACTCAATTTTACTCAAACATAAATAAGCAAGTACTGTTGGGCAATCTATATTGATAAAACTCAAAGTAAGTATCTTCAAAACTGTTCAACAGATTGGGAGGAAATTTTTAGGATTTCGTATTGTTTAAAGGAATGTTTGAAACCATCGTCGAAATCTCCAGCCCCTCTGCATAGTGTGGGAAAAGGGAAAAGTAGTTAATTTTCACCAAAATTCATCATTTACATTTTTTTCATGGCAGTACAAAAATGAACAAAAACGAACGAAAACGAATAAAAAAGAATCAAAAAAGCTGATTTCTCACTTTCCCTCACTACATAATATTTAATTATACATCTGTACAAGTTGTTTTTTTTTAAATAATCGCATCTTTTATCGAACCCCTAATCCATGATTGACAGTTTTTGCTGCCTGCCGTATTTCACGATTTTGTGGTAGAAGGGAGAAATACGAAACTCAAAATCAAAAGGCAAAACATGAAGAACTGGAAATTGTGTGTATAGAAAAAGCTGCAGGTGACATCTAGTTTATTATAATTTTTCAAATTTTAATAATTCTATACTTTTTACATTTTAATTAGGAATCATTACCATCAGAAAATATTTCTCAACGATGAAATATAAATACAAAAAACAAATACGATCATAAAAATAAATTAACTAGAAAAAAATGATAAGGTTAATTATTCATCAGAAGTCCAGAACTACGCAGAAAATTAATCACGATAAATGAGGAACAAAATTAACTCATCTTATTCGCAAAAAAAAACTCATTTTTAAACTAAGTCCGTTCAGTCAACAAGGTGTTACTTCAAAGTAACTGTTTAAAGATCAAAAACAGAAGTGAGTTGAAGCACCATTGAAAGAGTCAAATTTTGTCTGAATGTTTCCGCACCGTCAGAGAGGAAATCATAAAACAAAATGTCAATTTAGTCATAAAAGTGTTTTGAGTACCAGTTCGTTTTTGTTTTTTTTTTGTTTTTTTGAAAAACCTGCTAAAAGGTAACGTTTAATCTGCATATAAAGGAGACAAGATATACGTACTACTTAACAATATTCTTCAGACAAGCAACTGGCCAATAGCTCGGTCACATATCTCGTCGAATCACCACCATCTTCTTTTTCTCTTTTTGTTGTCAATTAAAAAATTCCAATTAATTTTAAAAGCAACCTTGACTTACGATTATCCGCATTATCACTAGCGGGTGAGGTAAATGCTGTGTCCCTCCTTTTTACGCAGTTTGTTTGCAGACCGGGTATTAAAATTAACCTCATGGGATTAGGAGAGGGGATGATGAAAATTATCCGTTTCATAAGAAAAGAAAAAGATTGGTACCATTCTTTCATTTTGACCTAACTTTTATATATATATATATATATATATATATATATGTAAAAGACGATGTCGTCTTTTCCCAAATCACACAAAATCTCGCTCATACTTGCGAGATTTTGACTATTTTGCATGTTTATTTATGTTTGACCTAGGCTAAGCCATTACAATGTACTGATGAACCGCATGCAATTTACTTATCTATAATAACATCATTTCATTCATTAAATTCATTCCTTCTCTTATCCGATGACAACATTCTCGACTAATATTAACCTGTACATTTTCTTTTGTTATCGTCATCGACTTTGCAGCTCGTTTCTGATTATTTTTCATTGATAAATTCATTCATCCTTTCGTGCGGTCATTCAACGTTGACCCAGTTTAACAGAATAGATCTTCGTTCGTTTCGTGTGTAAGAAATATCCGAATTTTCTAATTTCACCATTATTGTAATTACGTGTGAATAAATAGTTTTGAATTTTAAACTCTCACACTATTCTTGTTTTGAAGTGCAAATTAGATTCGCGACACACAACGAACCTACATATATATATATATATATATATATATATATATATATATATGTGTGTGTGTGTGTGCGTGTGTGTGCACGCACATGTGTACGGGGCTGAAATTTTTAAAATAAACTTTTCTTATGTATGTGCAAGTTTCTAAGAAGTTTGATGCCTATTAATTCAGTAATTTCTGAGAAAACTGGAGAAGGAAAATTTCTGAAAAAAATTTTGTGTTTACAGTTTTGAGAAAACTACAAAACAGATAGGGCTGCAATTTTTACAAAAGATAGCTATTGTAAGAGAGCAGGTCTGGAAGAAGTTTGGTACTCATCTGTTGAGTAGTTTTCGAGAAAACTGGAAACAAAAAATCTCCGAAAAAGCAGTTTCTTAAGATAAAACATCGATAGTTTTTTTGTAATTTCATAACCTGAAACTAGAAATGAAACATCAATATATCGATAACTATCAATATAAATATTGAGTAAAGTATGTTTTCTAGTGAAGCACTGCTACGCTACAGTTTTTCTTAGCTTAAGATTAACAATACTACTGTGATATCCAAAAATGACATATATCCTGAGTATTCAGGGTTTGAATTTACAAGATGAGGTATATCAAGGAGTCTTGAGAAACTATTGAGTAGAAAACACAAGTCAGCTCAAACAGTTAGGCCACCAGCGTACCAGTGAGAGCTCCCAAGGCCTACGTAATATATTGGGAAATTTTGTAGAAGTGAGTTAAATAAGTAGGCTGACCCATCAGTACAATTCACATTTAATACTGTAAAAGTTACTTACAGTTAAATAAGACGTATATCTGGTCATGCAGTTGTTAAAATTTGTATTGCCACATGGTCTTTCAATGTCCAACAAACTAATAGATTCCAACTAAGTATATTCATTGTTGGAATTGGAAATGGCTATTAGTTGAACAAGAAACTGTTTGGCTGACGATGTTCACTTTTTGAATTGGTTTTGGTAAAATCAATTTATAAAAAGGACTTGAATGTCGAAATCAAAAGCTGTAGTATGTTGTGAACATTTGAAGTATTTACGACAAATGAAAAACAATCACGTCTAAAATGAGACTAACTGTTCATAGTAGAATCAAATTTGTGAACAGTTAAGGAGATGAAGCGATGGTTCATTGGTGATCGAATCATAATATACAAGTCACCATTAATGTACATAAAAGTCATCGATTAAGTGACTATCGATATATCTCGTAGAAGGGGATTTTATCTTTGTAGAATTTGTCATATGTATATTCTGTGATTTTAATCTTAGTACAAACTTATAGTTTGCAAGCTGTTCCCTATCTCTAGTATATTTATAACAGTTGATTGGAGTGGTGACTTGAGGGAAGGTTGTAGGGTTTTGGATGCCTTACTACATTAGTTTATAATTTTCATTTTGGTCCCAAGAATTATTTCTTTCACTTATGACCTCAAAAAGAATGTTCCTCTAAAGAAACATATGTTTTGTTACTATAAAATATGATCATTAATTCAAATATTTATAAAATTATTATATTTGATTGAATGTACCTGTACCTATTTGTGTTCATGGTTTTGAGAAAACTACCAAACAGACAGGGCTGAAATTTTTAAAAAGAGAGCTACTGTATGGGAGCAGGTCTGAAAGAAGTTTGGTGCTCATTGGTTTAATAGTTCTCGAGAAAACTGGAAAAATAAATCTCTAGAAAAGAGGTATTTAGGGATAAAACATCAATAGAACGATATTTTTATTAAAGATATGAATAATTGTCGATAGTTTATTGTAATTTCTTAACCTGAAGCTAGTACGGAGGTTGAGGACTCAAGCTCGAGTAAAACAAATATAAACAATAAGTGTGAACAAAATTGTATCTCAGAAGCATACAATTCAACTAAAGATTTAAGTTATACATAGATTAAAATGTTTCAGTTGTGTGAGACAAACATACATGAGTATTGCCAAGTGTGTGATGGTTACAGAACCAGTGTTACCAGATAGATAAGTGTTATAGAATATATAGATGAATAGTGTGGAGTGTTCATAGGAGTGTGAGAGAAGGAGGATTGGTGGTCTCAATAACCCCCTACAATCCTTTGAACCAAACATGACTACGAGTGTTTAATTTTAATAAGTTACATGTTGATTTATTTAAATTTGGTAACATTATTGTTGGAATATAAATAGGTAAGTATTAAAATTATAAGGTGTATGCATGATATATGGTAAGTATATTTTAATTTAAATATGTACAATAAAAAATTTAAAGTATTAATATATATATTTTTTTTTTGTTTCAGATCATGTGATGAAGTAAAATGGAATTGATCTTCATTAAGTACAGTAAAAAAAAATCACTAAAATAATATGAATAATTAGTATAAGTTGTTACAGATATGAATCTGTTGATTCGAGTGTGAATCAAGTTATAGAGTATACAGAATTGGTTATGGATGAACTTAGGGAGATTCTAGTTGATTTCTTAGGAGTTTGTTCTGTCTGGCAGATAAGACTTTTGAAAGCAGATAACCAAGTTGGTCTTCGGATGTTATTTGTTTGAATACAAACATTTTATTTTGATATGCTTGGGCTAAACTGTAGCATTTCATCATTAACGCTCGTAAATGTTTTAGACCAAAATTTAAAAAAATGTATCCAAATGATACTATAGAAAAATGAAATCAATTGGGATAGCAGGGGACATGGGTATTAACTCATAATCACTACATATGAAAAACCCAAATTCATGAATAATTAGAATGAGAATTGAAGAAAGGAAATTTCAAGTAATGAATAAAAAACAGAAAAATTGCATAGATTCAATTGAGGATAAGAACACTAAAGGAGAAAGAAAATAAATAATTCGAATCTCAAAAAATATTCAAATTAAAATAATAAATTAATAAAAAATAATTAAATTTCATGAACCAAACAAAAGTAATTTTGAAAGAAATATGTAAAGTCTTTGTTTATTAAAAACAGTTACACGAAAATTGAGCGACAAAAAAGATTCTACAAAATATGTTAAAGGCAAAAATTTTCAAGTTTATGCAAAATGGTGGTTTGAAATTGAAAACCAACCACACCAACAAAAAAGCGTGAGTAATAACAATAAATAAATACGAGATAACGAGATTTCATTGCACTGAACAAAGGTTCGAATGTTAGAGTTCAAATAGAAAAACAAAATGAGCCATGCTTGCGTCACAAAAATATACTCTCAAACAAAATTATTTTCAAGTTTGAACAAAATTTTTTGTCAAAAGTTGTTCGATTTGTGTTCCATTTTTAGCCAAAATTTAAAAAATACAAGAATTTCAAATATAATAATAGAATTTTAAAATAACAGACACAAATTAGTGCAAAATTACAAAAAAATTATGAAACATAAGAGTAAAATAAAGTTAAATGAACTCACATTTGTTGAAGAATTTGAATTTTGACAATTTTTTACCAGTTTTTCTTTATGATCTTGACTAGTTAATGGCAGATTTTGACAATTCTACAATGAATTTTACCAATTTTGTTTGATAACAAACTTTGATGAAATTTTGTGTGATTTTGAGTTGAATTTAATTGAAGAAATTTTGACTAGAATGGTTTTTGATAATGTAGAGCTAATTTTTGACAATCGTAAGTGCTTATAATCTAGATTCTATTTGGATTGTTTCAGCTCAAGTTGATATTTTATCAGTCCAGCTATGATAAATTGATTTCACACAAGCAGGGAGACAACCTATGATTTTAACAACTTTTCAGAAAATATAAGCAGGGTTTCTGAACAAGTCTAGCAATTGACAGAAGGCTGGAAATTCAATTACTTAGCTAGATTTGATACACAAGTAGGGCACAAATCCTTTCAGCAACCAATGAAATTACTATTTTTTCAGTGAATTACATAAACTTTTATCCAGTAGGATGTGGCTTAAAAATTTCAAACAAAGAAATAAGTTGGAACAAAGTTACTCAACTTCAAATTATGGAAAAAAAATTACACAGAATTACGAAAAGTCACAAAAATATTCACAAAAACTTTTATAAACTGATTGAATTTAACATTAAAAAAATTTAAATTTGTTTCAGGTTTGAAGATTGTTACCGAGCGATGCTACCATATAGAGGTTGAGAACTCAAACTCAAGTAAAAACAAACATAAAAAATAAGTGTGAATGAAGCTGCATCTCAAAAGCGTATAATTCAACAAAAGATTTAAGTTACATAGATTAAAGTGTTTCAGTTGTGTGAGACAAATGTACACAAGTATTGCCCAGTGTATGATGGTTACAGAAGCTGTGTTACCAGATAGATAAGTGTTATAGAATATATAGATGAATGAGTGTTCGCAGGAGGGTGAGGGGCGGAGGATTGGTGGTGTCAACAACTAGCAATGAAATATCGATATAAATATCGAGCAAACTGGATTTTCTAGGAAAGCATTGCTGCGCTAGTTTTTACTTTACATTCGCTAATTATCGCAAAAATATTTTACATTATCAAAATACAAATTTATATTCAAATCGAAATACTTTTACAGTCATGAAATTAGGAAAAATCTTCATTACAATGAGTAACGTCAGTCACATTTGTATTCTTTTGCGGGTAAATTTATTTTGTTAATTGGATAAACTATCGCAAACAGACAACTCCTGTTGCAAATATATAACGTCTTATGGTTTAATAAGAATTTATGCGCATGCGGCATAAAATCACGTAGAAATTTAGCATAATCGATGTACACGAAAAAAAAGAATAAGTTTGAATAACTTACATTCATTTGACAACCAGTTTCGAATCACACATGAAATAACGATAAAACTTACAGTTTACAACGTGAACTTGCAGCTACAAAATTCCCATAATTCAAACAAATTTCATTCGACATTCGCAGAAACGATAGAGGAAAACTTAACGACCAAATTTATTCAAACATTTTAATGCGTTTTCAACGTTCGACACTCGAAGCATAAAATCGAATACTTATGCCATTCACTTCCTTTGAAATTATCTTAATTGTGAACAGTCATCAATAAAATTGTTCGAAACACGAACTGGTTTCAGATATCTACTAAAAAAAATTTTCAGGCAAAAACGTTGAAGAAATTGAAAATAATTTGTATACCTACTAACTATAAGACTCAAAACCTTCAAGAACACATTCCCATATTTTAAACGAAATTAGTACAAAACATCACACTGAATTAGCAAACTATGCGGTTTGAACATGACTCGGACAAAAACTAGTTCTGCAGATATTACAACGCATAAAAAAGAAAGCAAATCCAACACATTAATTTTAACTTTTTAGATATGAGTAATAGTCTCCTCAAACTAGCCCAATTGACGTAAGGTATTTCTGTAAGTGGAAAATAAAAATAAAAAATGAAAAAGCAGAAACTACTTTAGTGAATGAAAATTAAAAAGGAACCGACAACAAAATTACAGTCAATCGATCCAAAAATGTAAGGCAACAAATGAAACAATTTTCGAAAAAGCATTTCAAAAGAACAGAGAAAAAAATTATTAGAAAATTCATATTTCAGAAGCCCAACTCCTGTTGTTTTCTCTCGAAATCTCGAGATTTAGGAAATCAGAAATAATAGAAGAAAGCACTCCGTGACCTAAAAGACATTTGAGAAGTATGTAAGAACCCATATGTTTCCATTTGACCCCCTTAAAGGTCGAAAAAAACATTTTAGACGATTAGTCGCATGACCTTTTGAAACAGAACCAGGTTCAATTTACATGTGTATTATCAGATCTAAAAAATATTGACAAGCACGTGAAAACAGATCTGACCGATTTTTACTAACTTCGGAATTGAATTTCAGAAAATCTTCTCTCAGTGAGGATGATATGGTAGAATTTCAGGTCAATAAGTTCAGTGATTTTGGCAGAGCGTTAATGAATAAGTCAGTCGATCAGTCAGTCAGGGCTCTATTTTTGTACATATCAGATCATATAATCAACTTCAGATGAGGACAAACAAATATTTCCAATGCTTGGACACTGTTATCCTGAAGCAATCGTGAAATTGCGAGGTAAAAAGAAAAATTTTTTTAACTAGAATGAATAAAATGTCTGTATAATGACTAATATCATCCAGTTTAATACTAATTAGGTATTTAACTTTAGTATAAACCAATAAAAATTGCAGTAAATTAAAAAATTCATTAGCTGTCAGGATTTTCATTGGGAAGAAGAAATAATAGAAAATTTTAAAAACGTAAAAAGCCCAAAAAATTATTGAAAAAAATATTAGAACCAAAAATATTTTTATTAAAATCATTCTGTTTTCCAATTTCATGGACTCAACGGCGTTTAAACTTGATATCAACCGCACTTAGCAATGACACTAGATTTGCCTCAACTTCTAAATTTCTAAAATTTGATCTCAAAATTATGATAAATAATTAACCTGCCTGGAATATTCATAAAAACTAGAGCGCTGATTTCATGCTTAGTTAAGGCAAAAACAAAATTTACTGCGTTACAATTTGGGACATAGACATTCTTACTTTAAAACAAATGGCTTTTATCAAAATCAGATAAATAACTACTTTACAACTTTTTGCCGGTTGTACCAACTAATTAAAACGGCCGATAAGCAGGGTTTAACTTTATTTTATTACGTGTCTCATCAGTTAAACTTAGTTTATCCCACACTTCCAAATTGATACCACCGGGTTAAATGTTTATCTATTGGGTATGCTTTTCAAAATTACATTATGAAGACAGAAAATTTGCGTTTCATGCAGACAAAAATCTTGGGAAAAAAAAAACAAAAAAAACAATATTCACACTCGGAATCTAAAACTGAGTCAAGCATTAATGCAGTTTACCCATTCAGAATTACACGTAAGATAATCACAACTCAGTGTATGAGAAGAATTAATTACTCCTGAAGTATATTCCAATTTTTAAATCATGAGCGCCTGAAGAGGTCCATTTCAAAGTTGTATTTTATTACCGCCCAATTATGAAGAGAAAAATTATGCGTACGCCAATTTTATAGAATAAACGTTCCTTTTTAGGCTAGTATCGAGATTGAATTTTAAAAGTACACAATTGTTCGACAAAATTTGTAGTCCACGTTGTTTATTCAGTGTCAAGTAGTTCGAGGAGTGACAATGATCATTATTGAACTTTCGTTAGCTGACACATAATGATAATGAAACGTCAACGGCAAAATTCCCCATTTTATGGCACAAACACAAAAGACATCGCCAAACTTTCTTGAATTTTCTCAATCAAATGTACAGTTTTTTCACAAACAATCAAACAAATTTCTCAACTGCTAAAGGCAAGAACTACATTTCATCTTTTCCCATAATCTCACATCTCAAACTTAAATTTCGATTTTACAAAAAATTATATTGTAAAAATCGCACCACTGAAAAGACAATTGCTCGTAATAGCGACGACCGTCAACCAATAAAATTCGATTAAATCCAACAAGTGGTTGCTCTCGAGACCAGGTTGGCAACAACCAAATAACGATGTTAATCGGCGAATTTCCCACATACACGATAACAAATTACAATATTTTAATTAAGCATCGTGTTCAATTACACTGGAGGCTGGGGAAACCATTTATTTCAGCACTCAATTCAGCGAGAGCACGCCATTTTGCAACACATATATAACACACATACATTCAGCACAATATTCCATAAACACATCAAACTCTTAACAGGTAATTACCAATTGTATAGGACAACTTTCTACATTCGAATTTCTTCTTACGAACGTATAACTTCGGCATTTTATGATCATCCGACAACTCTAGCTGCACATTCTTGCCCAACTCATTATATCTGACCCTAAAAGAAGCACATTTGTCGGGCATACAGCAATGTGGTGAGGGGGAAAGTGTCACAATCATCGACCGTAATGTTCGCTAAAAGACCTTTACATTCGAAGAAAAGAGAAATAAAATTAAAAAATGAAGAAGGAGAAACCATACGAAAGAATAAAAAACAGTAGCAACAAGCCTTGCTAGAAAAAGTAGATTTTGAGAAAAAGAATTATGAATTTTGATGGTCAGATAAATTGTCTGTAAGTTTATATGCCTTAATGCGGTATATTATGATTGTATGAAATTCATTAGCTGCTGACAAAACATTAGACAACATGAAATTTAAAAGCATTATTTCTTGAAAAGTTAATTATGATGATAAAGTATGGTAAATAATCAAATAATTTCAAATAAAACCAAAGAAATATAATAAAGTTACGAAATAAAAAAAAATGAACATGCGGTTAATTTTTGTGAAAAGAAAAGTTCATGCAGATCAGAAAAAACCGTCTGGTCGATCCTCACAAAAATTGGTAACGTGCTATAATAAATTATATTGAATATTTGTTTTAAACTTTATACATATGGTTCCAAAACTTTCCATTTTATGACAAATATAAAAACAAAAATAGCGGTACTGGAAGTATAGTCCGGCCGATCCACGTCAAACTTAGGAGCGTTCTACAATGAATTAAAATAAATATTTATTCCGAATTTCGTGGCTTTTTGTGCAAAATTAAGTATTTTATAGCCAAAATAAATACAAAAATGGTGGTACGGAAAGTACAGTTCTGCCGATCCCCACCAAAATAAATAAGTATGGTCTTTGGCTTAGTATAAATATTCGTACCAAATTTAGTGATTAACGGACAAAAATTGCGACCTGTACCTTGGAAACAAGAAAATGGAATATAAATGACCATCTATATATATGTATATGACTGTTTCAAATCACTCGCGAACAAAAAAAAGAGTAAAGATCGATGCCAAAAAGTGTAATTAAAGAATTGAAAAATACTGCTCTTTTCCACGAGAGCTAAAATGCACTATAAATATAACTGAAAAATAATATATGAAAAAATTATATGAAAAAAATGTTTGAGGAATACGTGTATCGAGACGAAAAATATACAATAAACTGAAGTAAGTTCAACACCCGTCATATCTGGTTTCATAAATTATAATCTCTAATCGAAAATGATAGGTATTGCCGGGTGTTATCAGAGCAAGTTAGAACTGTGAAGAATGTGTTACGCGCACGGTGATATTTAGAGTGAGTGGTAGACTTACATATGTACATTTTTGACCATATAGTACTGGGTCAGTAAAGAAAGTTGATTTCTGGTAAGACATACTAGCGCTAAATAGGCAACCAAAGCGAACCTTTTGACGTATTTTGCTTTGTGTTTATGTACGCTATCCTTGTGAGTTTAAGTGATGTATTTATCAGATGTATTCTAAATTGGTGAGCTCAAGCATAATGTTGAAAATACGCAGAAGGTACGCTAGGGTTGCCTGCTTTTTCACCAACATGTCTTGACATTAAAAAGTACATTGGTCTCATGGAGCTTTACTGGTCCAATACTAACTACATAGTTAAAATATATACATATTACATATAGTGATATTTACAGGTAGTGACAGACTTTTTTTGTAATAGCTGGTATTGTGGGGTATTTTTGGTAAAGTGGCGTACTTTTTGGGTCGCCCTTTGACTATATAGTACTGGACCAGTAAAGCTCCATAAGACCAATATGCTTTTTAATGTGAAGACATGCCAGTAAAAAAATAGGCATCCCTAGCGTACCTTTGGCATATTTTTGACAATTTGCTTAAATTCATCAATTTAGAATACATCTGACAAAGACATCACTTAAATTCGAAAGGATAACATACATAAACACAAAGCAAAATAAGTAAAAGGTACGCTCAAGTTGCTTATTTAGCACCTGCATGTCTAACTAGAAATCATCTTTCTTTACTGGTCCAAGGTAGGTGTTCTTGAGATTCATAGTATTGTGTTACCATTGTATGAAAATTTTGCATAATTCTGAGTGCTATTCTGGTTTATCAATTTATTTCAAATTTAGCAGACTTAGTCAACTTACCAAACTAAACATTTCTGCCAAATTTAAAGAAAATCAATGGACCAGAACAACATTCAGAATCATACAAAATTTTCATAGCCCAGTAACATAATACCATGATTTTCAAGAACACCTACCCAGCATCTAATATATAAAGACAAGTTGTCATTCTCTGTCCTGAATGTTCTCTTAATCTACTAAATGAAATGATTCGAAATTCATACCACATATGAAGAATATCTTACAGGTGGTTCATAAACCACAAAAATTAACATTTGTTCAGCCAAATTGCTGAAATTAAGGTTTAAAGTTGTTTTGCATAAGTGTCTATATGTGAGTGCCATGTGTGAAATTAATTTTAACATTAGTGTCTGTGTGTAAGTGCTATTGAAAATTACTTATCAAATGAATAACTCAACAAGAGGCGAAGCTATATATCTGGCCAACTGGTGACTTTGTTTATATTAATGTCAGCAGATTCATTCCAGACATTCTTTTTTATTTTATCTGGTGACGATCTTATTTTCATATTTTACTTTGTTCCCTGTTGTAATCACAACTTCTTTAATACCAAATGTGTTTTTTAGTATTTTCAATTGTGATTTGTGTTGTGATAAATAATTTTGATGCTTATTTATTTCTACTTCTATTCTGAGTATTGTTTCAGTACATAGATTTATGATTTTAAAATTTCAGTGTTTTCAATTATTGTGATCTGTGTTTTTGCATTAAGTGAGTACAATTATGTAGTTGTTTGTCTATTAAAATCTTTATTAAATAACATTGATGATTCAAAGCCTTTAAATTCTGAAATCATTAGATAGAATCAGTTGTGTATTTATAGGGGGATATTGGAGTTAGAACCCCCAAAGTTTTTTCTTTTTCTTTTTTTTTTGACAGCATATTTTCAAGTTTATATTTTTTTTCAATGAAACAAATTAACCCCTTCCCCAAAAATTTTGCTATAACTACGCCACTGGATAGAATGTTTCAGTATATTATGCCCAATTAAGTTATGTAGGTACCTAAAGAAAACTATTAAGTATAGGTGCTTCACTTAACCTCTATCTTAAGTCTTTTTTCAAGCTTCTTACCACATTTTAAAATAGTTTGTCTTAACCAATCAACAGCAACATTGATGATCCATAGCCTTCAAATTCTGAAATCATTAGATAGAATAAGTGGCATATTTACAGGAGGGATATTGGAGTTAGAACCCCCAAAATTTTTTTTTTTTTTGTTTTTTTCTACAGCAATTTTCAAGTTTATATTTTTTTTTTTCAATGAAACAAATTAAACCAAAATTCACATTTTAAAATGGTTTGTCTTAACCATTCATCAACAGCAAAATTTTCAACAGATCAAATGTAGCTAAGTGAGTCGCCTCAATTAAGTTATGTAGGTACCTAAAGAAAACTATTAAGTATAGGTGCTTCAAAGTCTTTTTTCAAGCTTCTTTCCTCATTGTAAAAGCAAGAATTGAAATAAAATCAATTCATAGAAATTATAACATATTTACAATAAAGTTGAATACATCCACAAATATATATATGTGGGAATATCTCTTGAAGAAATAGGTAGCCTAAAAAGCTGACATCGTCATACATTTCAAAGAAGAAGACAAGGAATATCTATTTCAGGTAATATAGACACTGTAAAGATAATGAAAATTTTAAGTTTTTTATTTATACTGTATGTAATTGATGTTGTTTATAGGACATTCAAATATTAAATTTGATGTTGATATTGGCCAAATGTACAATGTTAGTCCACAAGAAAAAGTGTTTTTTCCTAAGGCTATTACTAAATAATGTTAGAGGTTCGATGTCATTTAGGAATCTTAGAACTGTCAAAAATATAACTCATCATACATTCGAGGATGTATGTCGAGCTAAAGGTCTTCTAATTGATGACAACCAATGGGATGATACAATGAAAGAAGCAATATTGTTTGCACATCCAAGCAAATTACAAGAATTATTTATCATAACTGTGGTACATTGGTATGCATCTGAACCATTGCCATTGTGGGAGACATTTAAAAAAGAAATGATTGATGATATTTGTTATCATCTTTAACAGAGTGTACAGATAGTCGTTGAATTTAGTGATGATATTTTTAATACATCTCTTCTTGACATTCAAGACAAATTTAGTTCTGCATCTAATGGTAAAACTATGGCTGACTATAGTTTGCCGACTCCAAATGCTAATTTGTCAAGTACAGTCACTGAAGAATACTATAGAGAGACACATTAAGATTGTAATATGTTAGAGAACATTGTAAATGAAAGGCATAAGAAGCTGAATATTGAACAACAAAATATTTTTGATAAAGTAATGACAGACATTGACCTCGGTTTAGGTAAAACATACTACTTAGATGCGCCAGGAGGGATATGTATGATATATTTCAGCCATAATTAAGAGTCCATGAACTCACTAAAATAATTTTATATTGTTTTAAAATATTACTTTGAAGATATCATGGTAAAGGTATTTTGAATGATAATAGAGTTAATATTTTCAAAGTATTCTGTGACAATATTTTCCCAACTATTTAAAGAAAAATGTTTTAAAAAAATTTTAAATAATTTAATAATTGAAATTATTATAATATTATATACCTTAGAAATATACTTTTACTTTCATAGGTTTATTATAATAGTTTAATTTGTTATTTCCAGGAAAAACATTTTTGTTGAATTTATTGCTTTCTAGTTAGACTTACAGGATGTATTGCACTTGGAATAGCACCTTCGGGGATTGCAGCTACTCTTATACTCAATGGTTGTACTGTGCATTCAGCTTTCAAACTTTCTCTTAATTTAGCTACAGCAGGATCTTCTACAGTGCGTAATATTGGTAAATTAAGTACTACGTAATATTTTTTCATTTTGAATTATCTAAAAAATCTAAATAATTCAAGGGATGTCAAGGCTGTTTATGGTGTTAAGAATCTACGTAAAAAGTTATTCAGTTCAGGAATCGGGAAGAGGAGACGCTCCGTTGCCGACTCCAGTTTGTCTAAAAATACCAAAGTCACGAAATTGTTTTTTTGTGCTTCATACAGCTATGAAATGACCGTCTCTCTGGCTACGTCGTTCTTATTTAGATTAGACTAAAGAAGAATCATTTTTGCATCAGAAATCAATGCTAAATAAGTATTCGTGCAAGAGTGATAAAAAAAAATTCCAAACTCAGCAATACTTTGCTTCAAAACCCAGTTTACCGTATTCTTCGAAAGTGTAAGCTTATAATATGGGATGAGGTGACAATGTCACATAAATATGCATTTGAAGCATTAAATAGAACTCTTAGAGATATTAGATTTAATAATTTACTTATGGGAGGATGCACAATGCTTTTAACAGCAGACTTTTGTAAAACTCTAACAGTCATTCCCAGAGGTAATATTTCATATGTTACCAAGTATTATTCATTATTCATTGTTTATATATTGCATAATATGGTCATATAGGTACAAGAACAGATACAATAAATGCTTCTTTGAAGTATTCTGTATTGCGGCCTAATATGTGTGTTTTACCATCATTCAAAACTAATATGAGTTTAAAAGATCAGTCAAATGAATTTTCCAAAATACTAGAAATCTTTGGAAATGGTCCATGGCTTAAATTATATTTTTTTTGGTAACATTATTCCAACCAGTAATCTACTTACACATTAAATTATGTTTCATGTCTATAGGATTATATCCACATGTGAATTCATATATTGATGTAAATAATATATGTTCTGTGGTTGAGAATTTGGATTCATTAACTGATGTAATATGGGGT
Organism: Ericerus pela; assembly: GCA_011428145.1. NCBI lineage: Eukaryota > Metazoa > Arthropoda > Insecta > Hemiptera > Coccidae > Ericerus > Ericerus pela. The sequence continues at coordinate 86,446 of WOFM01000152.1, read as the reverse complement.
AATCCAAACGACATTGTTGTTCAATCCTGTGATTGGATAAAAAATTGTGTGATTTTATGTCCATGGAATGATGCAGTGAATGGAATTAATCATCTTATTCTTGATAGGATTAGTTCTGATGTAAGTTTAATAATTGTTTGTCACAATGAACTATGTATTAGGCTACATTATTTATTATATTCTGATTTTGTAGAAAACTGTGTACAATTCTATAGATCGGACAACTGATGAGGGTGATGCCACTCAGTTTTCAACTGAATTTTTAGAGTCTAACGATGACTCGGGACTATCTCCGCATAAATTAAAATTGAAAGTTGTTGTGTTAGTGATACTAATTTGTAATATACAACCTCCACAACTATGCAATAGCACAAAATTGATAATCGATTTATTGGGCACAAGCATATTACCAACTACGTTTTTGACAAATGTCAGTGCTGGGAAAAAAATGTGTATACCACGTATACCCCTGACTTCAGCAAATATTCTGTTTTCCTTTGTACGACTGCAATTTCCTATAAAACTTTGCTTTTCACTTTCAATAAATAAATCACAAAGTCAAACATACGATAAACTGGGATTATACCTAGAGAATCAATGTTTTTCCCATAGACAACTTTATGTGGCTTTTTCTAGGATTAGTTCTTAAAAAGGATTGTTCATTTATTCACTGACTGGAGAAGTTCAAAATATTGTTTACCATGAAGTACTGTAAATTTAGTTGTAGGATTTGATAAATGTATTTTTAAAATTTGATTTCCATTTACTTACTTTTCTTATTTAAAATTTAAATTAAAAATTTTTATTAAAAATTGTATTGTTGATTCAGTGATGTGTTTTCTACAGATATTTACATTGATTAAACGAAGTCATATACCTATGAAGACACACTCACACACACAAACACAATAAATTTAGAAAACTCAGAATATAAGTCAGATATTTGATAATATTTCGGGGTATTATTGTCTGGCCCGTCTGTTAGACGGGTACTTCAGCTTGTTATAATATATAGTCAAAGGTGTGGCCACATTGTAACCCCCCTTTTCCTCGAGAAATAAAGAAAACAATGCTTTGGTTTTTAGAGGATTATCATATTGGACCTTGAACTATATAAAATCGAACATTTATCACTTCTCAAGTTGATACTCGCTCCTTAGCCTCCAAAATGTTTTGTCTTTTGTGATTTTCTCAGGTAAGAGTTGATTCTACAGAAAATTTTATTCTTAGCAAGAAGTTATTTACGTATTTTTCATAAGTCCAACAGTTTTTGAGCTGTAACCAGCAGAACATTTTACAGTACAAAATTCTGCTCTTATAGTGCTGTCAAGGAGGGACCATCAACTTTAGGGACGGAAAATGTTTTGTTTCACGATGAACACTACTCAACACACAAACTCTACACAATACTTTCTCTAAATTTTAAAAAAAAAAGTTTTTTTCTCAAGTCAACAGGTAATATGGTGACCTAGAAGCAAAAAGTAACCTGCAGTGAATGGAAAAATATCAATAACAGAAAAAAAAGGGGCACGATATACTCCCATTCTGACATGGATCAGCGAACATATTACAAAGTAAAAAAAAGCCCGGCACTTTACCTTTCAATTTCTATATTTTATATAATTATATATATGAATTTGAGTTATTGGTGCCAAAATTTTCCCGAGGTCATAAAACGAAAAACGTACTCACTCCCAACCCTAGGGGCTAATACCACACCAAGTGTAATTTAGATTTTCTACAGAAAACCTACTCAAAAAGGTAAAAGAAAAAAGTAATAAATCGATCTTATTCTTGGAGTGGCAGTTTGTCGTAAAGATAGCCGCCGGATACTGTTTTAATTTAGCACGGGTGGAAGCAGTCAACCACCTCTTCCTCCACCACATTTTTTATACATTCAGACGCCTACAGGACAGGACAAAAACTAAGAGTGATTGAGCATTTCTCAAGAACAATTTGTCAAGCAGCTGAAAAACAGAAATCATAATATTCGGCGTACACGCTGTTGGCACGAAATTACTTAAAATCCAGTTTACCCGGCTTTCAATCACGGATTAGAATAAGTAGTGAGAGAAAATGTTGGTTCAAAGACACTACCATCTATGTATTAGAATTATATGCAGAAGGGTGTTTTCAGAATGAGCTGCATACTGAAAGGTAATAGGTCAGACACGTGCAAAAGGCGATAGAATATTCTACATACTGAACACCTTACAATAATGCCTTGGAAGGGTGAGTCTTCTGGTTTTTTTTTTTTTTTTTCTTTTTTCTGATAAATCCTATCGACGCATTTACGTAGCTGAAACCTTTACCGTTGGAGAATTTATGACGAGTCATTGTTCATCCAAGGTAAATCAACTTTGACTGTCGATTATGCATGATTCAAGTGGAGAATTAACGAGAAAACAACACCTAAATTGTTATATTGTCACCCAATTTGGAGCTTAACCCATTGATTACAAGTACATAAGCACTGTCAAAATTTGGTCCTTCAATATCTTCATATACTGCTTTACGCCTATTTATCGAATAATTTTCTCTATTAAAGAACTCAGATACGAATATACTTGTAAGATTTTGGATAGACCACTTGACTTCAAAACAACGAAACCGTTGATGTTGAAACATTCCAAAGTATTGTACGTATGTAAATAAGAACAATCAATCATACTTCGTTACACGACAATTTTTTGCAAACTGTGATTCACGAGTATATAATCCAACTCATTCCATTCAACTTTTGATAAGATTAAATACAAAAATATCATTAATTTCGGGGCATAAAAAATTAATACCCAAAGTTTATTAGTCAAAACCTGTTTCACCCATGCGTTCAAATCCACACTTACAAAATCAATTTCCTCATTTGATAATAAATGGAAATGCAATCGTCTATTCCAAGTCACCAAATTTTTTACTTAAATTTAAAGCAGAGACTTCTACGATGACTACGATACGATAAACGACTTGAACAAGAATCAATTTTAAAAATTATTCCGACACAGAAACTCGAAAAACTTTTCATTCAGTATTTCCAGCACACATGTCTATGGTATTTTCCTTTTTTTATCGGTGGTGCACTAGTGTACAAAATCTCATCAACTGAAACCTTCTTTGTTCTTTCAGCTCAATCGAAATTTAACGTCAAAAAAAAAACATAACGTGTTTGGTTTTTAATTAAACAAGAAAATTTTAAATGTAACTAAAAGAAAAAACGAAAATCTGATCTCGAACCAGGGCCCTTATGTTTGGGACGCTGCCTCAGTATCGAATTACTACATCACACAGACCCTTTCTGTGCACAGTTCATAATTGTTAAAACATACATTTTATTTCGAAAAGATGCTCCAACAACAAAGATTATTATGTAGGCGGTTGAAGAAAGTACCGTCATAAAATTACGTCATGCATGACGATCGATTTAGAGCTAGGTGGTACGGAGGGAAGAATATCGAATAATTTTCACGACAGTGTTTTGATCGCAAATAGCATGCCAGTTAAGGAGAGAGGCAGAGGAAAAGAGCATGACAAAGGAGAAACCATCAACGGAACTGCTTCTGCATTGTTGCTACAAACAAAATTACGCAAATTAGGATGACATTTCTGTAGAACTATCGAATGTCACTCGGTAAAGAATAACTGTAATAACACTTTGTCATCAAATTTACGCCAGCCTTCTCGAATACTTTAGGTGTTGAGGACATAAAATTGTTCTAATGGTTTCAAAACAACCCAAATGTTTATTAAAAATTTATACCTGGTACATAAGCCTCGGAATCCCTACAGCTTAAATATTTGCTTTCGCTAAAGAAAAACCAAAGTTACCTCGACGCATCACTCAGAATGCCATCGGCCCATCACCCACGTCCAGTCTTTCAAGAACACTCGCACACGGGCATATAAATGTATACATTTATCCTTTGCAATTCGCATTTTCATAGATTATGAACACCGAATTGTTCAATTGGGAATTCAGTTCGTTGTGCAAACATTTTACTTTCGTAAAAATATTCATATCGGTAAAATGAGACAAATATTGTCAAAATAACTGAAATTTAAAAGCATTTATGCTAATACCTATGCGCTGTCTGACGGAAAAGAACAGCAGCTCTGCCACTACCACCACTCCGACCACCAAACAGTAAATACATGGTAAACACTGCAACCCCTTTCCTTCACAAACGTTATCATTCCGCACCCGTTGTACAAGTGGATAGTGATCCAAAAAATTGAAACCAATCAGAATCACGTTTTTTGCGCTCCAATTAAAATTTTTCGTATCTCATTACAATTTTTTTCGGAGTTTTCTAGTCACATTCTTATCGTCATCTCGCCATTGATCATTTTCGATTTTATTTTGCGTCTTCAGCTGTTGATTTTTTCCCACTACTTCCTTGTGAGCTCTTGCCATAGCTGCTTCCGTATTTTCCCCGGCAAATTTCTTAGGCATAAACGATGATCGGTTAATAGCATAAAAGATTGTGGCTTGTTAAACAATTAATGAATCCACGGCATCATTGTTACACGTCGCAAGTGTAGACGAACAAATTAAACGGAGTCATTAATGTGGATGTGCATAACAAAATTATTTTCATTTCAGCTGAGCAGATGACTACAAAAAAGACGAGATTATTAACCGATCGTCGTTTATGCCTAAGAAATTAGCTGGAGAAAATTCGGAAGCAGCTATGGCAAGAGTTCGCAGGGAAGCATAGAGAAAAGATCAACAGCTTTAGACGCAACATAAAACTGAAAATGATCAATGGCAAAATGACGATCAGAATGTGAATAGAAAACCCCAGCTTTAAATGAAGGGGTGTGTTTGACACCTTCATCGACGACGACTCTTCCAATTAAAAAACGAAAGAATAAAGAAATAGTGATAAAATACGAACGATTTTAATTGGAGGGTGAAAAAAATGATTCTGATTGGTTCCAATTTTTGGGATCCTGAACCGCTCGTCCCATAGCGAATATAATCAGAAATAAGTTTACGTGAAAAACGAATTTTTAAAATATAAGTTTTTATTATTTTTTTTTTTTGGCTTTAGCTTCATGCGAAATAAACATTATGTTTTTGTGGAAGGTTGACTGCAGCATTGGTATATTTTCACAATAGTGAATAGAATAAAAGCTTAGTGATGCACAAAATTGTTTATTTACGAAACCTGGTTTGTCTCTGCTCCTGATTTTTCAAAAAGCTTGGTTTTTCAATTTTCTCCTTGTTCCTAGACTGCTCCAATTATATTTAAAATGAAAACCATTAAACCAAGAATGAGTGTAACCATAACCATGTTGTATTGAGCAGTATCTGTCATCAATATTCACCTTATGAGGAAGTAGTATTCCTTATTCCTTTCAATAATCAAAGTTATCAAAAGACATTGAGTGAGAATGGAGACATTGAGATTTACAATATGTTGGCAAACGATTCCATGAAAATTTAGTTGAATTCATGTTTTGTTTTCAAAATATGGCTGAAATTCCATAATTTTCCATTCCGTGCAATAAAAGTTATCGAGATGAATTATGAGAGAACTGTTAATTGCAGAAATCTGAAAATTTTATGAGATATCATAGGTAGTATGTTAGCCGAAGATTCTGTGAAAATTTCAGCTCTCTACAACTAACAGTTCTCTCATAATTCTTCACGGTAACATTCATTATATGGAATACGTATGCAAATAATATGACCTAAATCTAGTTGCAGATTTTCAACAATATTTCGAGAACCAAGGGTACGATTTTAGCCAAACTTTCACTGGATACTTAATGTTAAGGATTCAATCTAGTTGAGGAGTTGGCAGAATTTCAGCAATATTTCGAAAAAAAAATGTGAGACTTAGCTGAAATTTTCACAGAATTTTAAGCTAACACACAGCAAGTCAGAAAAATTTCAGCTCTCCGCAACGAACATTCCTCTCGTGATTCTTCTCGTTATCTTTGATTGTATGAGATGTGTCAATGGATGAACTGAACTAGATTTAGATGCTGATAACAAAAATCAGTATTAGAAAAAACTAAAAAAAAATAGTTTTCTTCTTTGGAACATCGGAGCAGAAAGGAACAGGGAGCAAATTTCATCACACCGGAGCAGTTTCATGAACCAGTTATTTTGAAAAACCTGGTTCTTCAAGCCGGACAGCTTCGGAGCAGCCAATCCCTAGTCGTCTTTTCATTATGTCGAAACATGAAACCCCTAAATGAGACGAAAATTTTATTTCACATTTTTATCTTTTCCACTTAGAAGAGAAAAGCTTTGCACACTTTTCCATCATATTTTCAAAAAAAGTTCTTATTGCATACCATCTACTTCGGTTTCACCCATTCGTTCTTCTCTTCGATGAAAAACGTTCGGAGATTTTCTAAAGAATTCTAGCTTAATGTGGAGGGAATAAATTCGAAAGGATTTAAAAAATACAAAATCAAAAAAGAGAGAAAATATGGAGATAATAATTATTATTCGCGTCGCCGCATTCGAACCGACAAAATATATTTTAATTAACCAACGTTAATCTGACAGCGACGGCGAAGTGGACTGTAAATATTTTGTGGAGAGTGGGGAAAAAAAAGCTCATAGAGAAAGAGATAGAGAGTAATAGGAAATTTTTAATTTACAACGTAATTTGCGGTGAATGAACGAACTGAACACAATCGTTGTCACTAAATATTACTCGAAGATGAAACCGTCGAAAGGCAAGCAATAAACATTTCCGGCATATTTGCCTCAGCACACAAGAACCAAGTGGACAAAAAGCAGAAAAAAAAAAGTGGTAGAGTGACATGCAAAAATTACGAACATATGGGACAGGAACATTCTTGGTAATGACATTTTTGTTGAGATTTTAGCAAATGGACTAGAAGTACCATACTCATAACGAAACCTTGCTAATTTTCAAGTATGTTTTCCACTAAAAATCTATTTATTAATCTTGGTATCAAGAAATTACCTGAGGGTGGGGGTAGGTACGTTTTTCGTTTCATAACTCAAGGAAAATTTTGGCACTAATACATCAAATTCACATATATATACAATCCAATTTCTTGTTACCACCGTACAGGTCACAGTTTTTATCCGATAGGCACGAAATTCGGAACGAACATTAGTACTAAGTCAAGGACCTGACCGATTGATTTTATTGTGGATTGGCCGTGCGGTACTTCCGGTATGGCTATTTTTGTTGTTTTTTTTTTTTGCTATAAAATCATCAATTTTCGATAAATAGCTACGAAATTTGTAACAAACTAATATTATAACTTATGCTACAAATTTTGGTCCTGATCAGTCGCACGGTACTTCCGTAACATTATTTTCATTTTTATTTCGCCTATAAAATGCCTAATTTTGGACCAATAGGAACATAATTCGGAACAAATATTTATTACAATCTTTTAATAACTTTTTAGTGACAACCTAATTTTACATTTTTGAAAACCTACTTTTTCTAACGTAGCTGCGGCTGCGTTATAGCTTTTTTTTTTTTTCAATCGTTTTATTCACGGTTTCTGGTATAGTAGAGGAAAACTGAAACGCAGATTCTTTCAGAATATCGTCAATGGCGTGAACCACAAACGTAAACGAACGTACGTAACTAATTTCTAACATAGGTGAACGACCAAAAGTGAGACGAATAGAAAAGCTGAATGCAGTATACGAGCAATATCTTTTTCATTGTCCGAAAAAGGTGAACAAAAAAACAACAATATTTTAATAGCTGGTTTAGTGAAATCCAGCCAAAAATTCACGGTAATGGTGCGAGTTCACGAAAACGCCAAACGGAGAACAACTTACTGCACATTTACCCAAAATAAGAATTCACGATAATATAAGAAAACAGAAGTTGATCTCACACTGCTCTTTCAATCGAAATAATTTCCCGTCAATTTCGTATTAAAATGACGAAATACAAACAAAGGTGCGTCCAGAATAAACAACCATGGTTGTTAGGAAGAAGTTGAAATATTACACGAAGTTTTTGACTATGTATAATTATATGGACTGAGCTTATTAGGGTTGACAATGTAATGTGGCTGAAGAAAACATAATAAGTATCATTTAAGGAATAAGGTGATTATTATTACAAGAAATACCGCAACTTTACTGTATTTGAACTCTGAATTTTCAATTTTAATTATAATTTTATTAAAATCAATTTATTTCTCAGTTAGACATTATCAGTATTGACAATGTGAAAAGCTTTCGATTGATAAGGATAATTTCACGACTCGAATCAATGACTGGTGAGCAAACTTACTAGTCAAATGCCATTTTTTTGTTCAACTGTAACTTTGTTCCAATTAAATCAAATTAAGTAAATGTGGACTTATTGAATAATCCATGTAATGTCCCAATCGATTAAAGATCATATGCGTTATTTTTTTTTGATTAGGTCTTTGATATTATAGTTTGAATAACAGGTGAGCTGCACTGAGAATCCTATATTCTACCATAACTTTACTCCAAATGTTCCTAATGAAAGGAATGGGGGCTTATTCGATAATGCACAACATCCCCAGTATCATAAGCCCATATGCACTACTCTAGCTCCATCAGATGTCATGATAGTTCTTTTTTAATAAAAAAGGAATAAACTTGGAAAGTGTTTCTCTTTTCATATTTACCTGTAACTCTAGTCCAAATGGACTAAATAATGAATGAGGATTCATTTGATCAAATATAACATCCCAAGTATTTTAATTTTTCATTCATCATCGTAGCTTTATTAGGTGGCAAGATATTCGAGTGTAATAGAAGGCAAAGAACCTTCCTACAATGATATTTATTTTAATATATTGCCTTCACATTTTTATCACTATGCTCAGTTAATATAGTTTTGTATAAAGTCCCAAATTTACTCAGTTTAAGACGAACAATTTCACCAAATGCTAAGGTAAATAATTGAAACACAGAAGATTATTATCAAATATTTCACGTTTTTATCAATTAACCAACTATTTAACATGGTAAAAGACAAAAGTTAACCTACCCTGATAAAACAACCAGTCCATTCTGAATGGTTGTAGTGTTTTGGTTGTTAACCGGGTATTCATTCTAGAAGCACCCCAAATCTTGAGAACAATCTCTGTGCCCAGGGAAGCAATTCCACCAAATATTATGCCATTTGTTGGTCAATGGAGCCTTTCATTCCATTTACTTTCACTAGGCGTAAAGTCACGTAAGACTCACACAGAATCATCTGCCAAGTTCAAGTTTGTTTAAATGATGTAAATGGCTGAAATGACGTAAATCGTTAACAGAATAGTATTCCGAAAAGCAATTTCAAGAGATTATATTTTTACTTGGTATTCCAAAATGCCAACGAAGATTCACATTCTCTGACAGTTTAAAATGTAAACAAAATTGGTATTTAGGGCATGTTTGCTATGGCTGTTTCAGGCTTTGTTGGGCAATTAGAAAGTACAGTGTTTCAGACAAACTTCAAAAATTAGTATCCTAGGGCTTTCCAAAATTCAATAGAGTGGTTTGTTTGTTGTTACCCTACTGATGCATCTACAAGCAATTAAAAAACGACTAATGTTTTTTCAAATTCAATTGATCAATTCGAACGACTTCTTTGTTACCCAGTCCATCGTCAAATAAAAATGCACAAATGTAATAATAATGATACCGAATATTCAATCAAATGCTACGAGTTAATATACAAACACCGACAACAAATATTCATTATCAGTAGTACATTACAGCACTAAATTGTACTGTTACATACGCACCATTGGGGATTGGCTAAAGATGAATTACACCAGTTTCTTATTCAGGATAGGTGTTTAAAAAATCATGAAATGTAAAAAACTCATATTTTTTTGAAATATAAACATCAAAACTCTCGCCTAAAAACAATTCTATAAAACAAATTAATGACAATGAAATGAGAAAAATAAACTAAATTTTAACATCAAGTTTACAGAGTTGACCAACGTATGATAAAATAATAATTTCATATGATTGTAAGCTGGTAGCTGTAATCTGTGTTTTGGTTTCTATTTTTTCAAATATACACTGACCAAAGTATTTATTGAATACAAATTATTTTACTCCTTATATTATCATTAAAAGTTCTGTACCATGCCACTTACTTCCACTTTGCCAGAAATTGTGTTTGGATTCAGTGATTCAAATCTAGTTGAAGAATTTCAACGGTATCTCTCAAACCCAACGTAAGATTTCATCTAAATTTTCACAGATTCTATAGCTAACACATCAAAATGATTCATCGAAATTTCAGCTCAATCCTACGTTTGGTTCTTGAGAATTGATTAAGTTCATATAATTTGAATTATTTAATTTGACATAATTTCGACAATATCTTCATAACCAAACACACGATTTCGATTAAATTTTCACAGAATATTGGGCTAACATGTGGCAATATTTTCACAAAATTTCAGTTTTCTAAAAGCAACGGTTTTCTCGCAATTGTTTTCAAAACTTCAATTGCAATGTAATTAATATAGAATTAAAGGAAACACTTCATCGAATGTGCGCTGTGGTAGTGATTTAGGTAACTAAATTCGATGGACCTACTTTTTCAGAGAGTGAAATGACATATATTCGATAAGAACTTTAACACTGACATACATCTTTACACACAGGCTAATATGAAAGAAAATACACGTTGAATTTCCCCGTTTTTCTCATTTCATTATTGAGGAGTTGAGAAAATGAATAGACATGAAGTTACGTCCAGTTAATGTTAAAAAAGATTTCGACTTTTCATGAGAACATTATAAAACAAAAATGAAATAAAAACTCCAATCTAAAAAATTCAGTTAAAAGAGCAGAATTGTTATTTTTATAAAATTTTTCAAAACTGACGAACATTAATAATCTATATATTTAACAGGCAAGTAATATACTAAACAAAAATACTAGAATTTTACGGAAAATACAATTATTCCTGAAAAAAATTAAGGTTAGTTCAAAACTGATAAGAGTCATCTACGTATCCCAAAAAATATTCAAAAAATATAAACAATTAAATAACATACAGTCATATAAGGAAAGGCCATTCATAATAATGAATATTATATTGTATGAAGCAATACATGCATGGAACTCTTGGATTTTCAACAGACGGATGGCAGAAAGCAATGGCGTAAATAAGGGGTCATCCATTTTTTGGTTAAATAAGAGAAAATAAAATAGTGGTCATCAAGACCATTGACGATTTTTATTCACATCGTTACGTTCATTTCCTACAATGGTATATTTTTATACGACTTTTCGTACGATATCAAGTTGTTGCATAACCTACAATACCTCACGTACTATTTCAAGATAACTGATGATTAAAATTTTTCAAGGTTTCTAAATAATCACACTCCTCAGTCTTCTTATAAATGCGACTAAGTTTTTAATTTTTATAAATTAAATTATTTGCCTTTGGTTACTTGGCCATTTTACCCAATGTTTGAAGGATATACAGGTATCGATGTATGAGTGATGGTAGGCGGGAGTCACGATGGCTACCACTATTTTTCAATCATATAATGGAGCACAAATAGTAAGCCAAACAACCAGTCATTTTGGGTCAGAAAAGCGACCGCCGTCAGTCTCGAACTCACAACTATTCGACTTCCAAGCCGAGCCATTAACTATACTACGCCACGGTCATGCAGAACACAACTCTTATCAGTAGTTGATCTTAACCGAGGCAAGTATACAACGAAAATGGGCTTGTTGCATATGATACAGTAATATCGCAAAAAAAACGAATGGAACAAATTTAACATTTATTGTTCGAATTACAAAAGGCCCGATTTTCCAAATTAATAACCAGTACAATCGATTCGTATTACAGAACAGTAGTTTGAGAAAAAATTAAAACCAACTGGGATGCATCCATCTATTCAACATCGTTATATCAGCGCATATCGCATTCGTAACAAAACACGACGAATATTTCCTCATCACTAAACGACCAAAACACAAGCGCATAATTACAAAACGCTCCAGCACTTCCGCCGGATCCACTGGCTTTACGCGAATTCCGTACACCCATAATTTATTCTACATCTACGTAACGGTATACGGGGAAATTACAAAAAATTTATCACTCTTTCATCGAGCAACTTAATAGCGCCATCGTAAATCGTTCACCTGAATACAACACGCGATTTCACCTTTCACTAAATTAAGGTGGATATCTTCTCTCTTCATTCACGTACTCTTCATACCGCATAAACAAATAAAAAAAAAAGTAAATATAACAGAAAAACTAATTACCTCCTCCCACCACCAAAAAAAAAATTCAAAAAAAAGTTCTTGAAACGAATAATTCAGACGAAACTGACAAAAAAATAAAAAATAAGAGACAAACGTCGAAACCAAAAGTACCTACACAATAATACACTGGAATTCGAATGTAGATAGAAGAAATGAAATAATAAAGTACCCAACTACTTTTGCAGCCTATCAAAAAAAAAAATGGATCATGCAGTAATTACGGCGCCGTTAATCGAACGATGGATGCTAAAAAAATTTGTTAGTATACTTTTTTTTTTTTTCGTATCATAATGTCGAATGTTTGTCGGTGAATCTGTCTCAATTCTTCATAATCGAAGTACACGTCCTTGGACTGGCCAAAGAAAAACGAATAAATACCACGTTGTTTTTCAAGCACTTTTAATTACCGTAATAAATTAATCAGAAGAATTCCACGAAAGATCGCGTACATACCTAAACGTTTTCATGCAGCAGTAGTCACGGTAGGAGAATAGAACACACATACTAAAAAACATAAAATAAATAAAAAATACGTTTTTGAACAGAAAGATCGTCTGATTTCTAAATCTGGCATATATAGAGAAGACCATCTTTCGCATGGCCGACCTTGTTACTGAATAACTGCTCCGGGTAATTTTTAATTTCACCATTGTTCTGAGTATAAAAGTGACATGGTACCCCTCGAATAAAATGCGGGTGCAGGATAGTATAATTTAAAAAAAAAAAAACATGAAAAACAACATCCGGCAATCTATTAAGTTTGATTTTTTCTGTCTTATAATAAGCTTCCTTGATGTATAATATACCATAATATATATGAGCTTGTAGAATGCCTCAGTTCCAAGATCGTACATTTTGGATACAAGAATCAGGAATGAATTCATGCACTGTACTTAGAATAATTATCTCAAGTGTAGATATTTTAAAAATAGGCTATTGAAAAACACGATCACGATGAGCAACCAAATTTTTTGCAATTTCGGCATGATTCTCGCTCTTCAGAAATAGTAACGTCTTTTTCCTCAACAAAATACAGTAAAAGGAATTCGTGAATTGAATGGTTCAAGTCATCCACTTATATTTTAATCTTAAGAGTAACGCTTAGGGCAATATATAGTAGAGATATTCCACCGTTTTTCATACGATAATACTTCAATTAATTTTTCCAAGCATAAAAAAAAAAAACTGGACTCAATTTTAAAATCAATAAGCAATTACTTGGATCAAATCAAAACAGTAGCGATAAAAACAAGATATCACGATTTTAAAAAGAAATTTTTCCCATACTTAAATACCCTGTTTAGCTGCCAACCCTATATAAGGTACAAGGAGTGGGCAACACTGGCTGATAATACAGCTAGCTGTCTGCACAGAGTATTAATTAATATAGTAGAGGACGCACGTTCATCTAAACACTACGACGAAAAACGGCACCACTTTAGAAACTATTATTCCCATTCCTTCGGTATCGAATTCGAATTTACTTGCTTCTCATTCGGGCCCATGGGCGATAATAAGAAATTTTTTTTTTAAACACTTTAATTTAATGAATGAGCAAATATAATCATAAATTCAGAAATCACAATGAACATTAATTTCGTAGGTAAAAATACGATTTAAAATTGTGGGTACCTTCGGAGGCCAAGATATTTTTATCGTGAAAGTGATGCCATTTTTCAAAATATTCCATCTTCATTGATTGGAAATTTGCGAATCCATGCCTTTTTTTCGAAGGAACGTACTATACAAGATTTTTCACTCGGTAATTAAATTATTTCCTTCCTAACAAAAATATACGATTATATCTCAATTTGGGAAAAAATTCCGTTTCTTTGTTTTCGTTTTTTAAAGGAGGAATAGTCAATAAATTTTATTCGATCATTAATTTTAATTTAGCCACAAACAATTTTTAAAACGGTCGACATTTGCTGACCACTATATTTGCTACTTATTTCATTCCAAGTCATTTTCCGATAGATATTTTGCGCTAAGCCAAAGTCAACACTCAACTTTACTTTATTGAGCCATGAAGTAGAATAAAGTTGGTTTCTCAACGCAGTTGCCAACTTCACCATTTTCGTTTTAATTCAATCATAATGAGAGAAAAAATAACGAAAACGATCGCAAATTAATGACGAATTACATTTTAGGAGATAAGGAATTTAACAATCGAACCTAAAAGTCTCGATTTTTTTAAATTTCAAAACTCAGTTTTCCGGTTATCAATCTTTGCGATGTTGTAATTTTCACTTCACGGTTTAATAAGTAAACTTGGCTTTGACCGGGTGTAAATAGGCGTATTTAAACGTTAAAGTTTACTTATGAAAATAACTTGCATTAGGCTTGAGTGAAATATCAAACAAATTGAATATTTTGCTCATTTCTGTTTACATGCTCAGGTCTACTAACACAAACCTCGAGTTTGAGCAAGTTTAATTGTGCGTGCGAAGGCACCTTAATACTTCATATGCAATCATTCAAATTAAATCAACTTGAAACTTCGATAAACATTGAATACATTTCAAGTATCACTTTTGTGTAAAAAATTGTCCTAAAATGATTTCCTAGACTTTCAATCTCCCAATCCTCAAACTAGTCACGAAGCAACCAGACTCATAAGACACAAGACCTGGTGTCTGAATATGCTAGGGAGCAGTCTAGCGTTGAGTCTAAGGAAACGGTGCTCCCCGACTCCTCGAAACGTGTTCCACATTTATAATTTCACTCAAAATGTGGTAAATAGACAGACATACTCATGGGATTATGAGGTCCCAGGGGGTGGAGTCTGTCGGTCAGATTGGAGGTCAAGACTTATTAGAGTCTTCTTTTTTTGTTTTTATTGAATCGATAAAATCATGAAATAAATTTCCAGAGTGAATTTTGTAACCCATAACTAAACGGTGAAAATCGCACAGGCACACTACTTGTATGACAATAGTTGGATTAAATGGATCTGGTCTTGTGAGCATGTTTGCAAAGAATTATTTGACAATTTCCACTGAAGAATTTCAACTCTAACGAAAAATCAATATGATTCGAATACAAAAAAATTATGGGATAAATTTAGACAAATGGCCTTCAACCCTTTCCCGCTAGGCGATTTTTTACGGCCCTTGAATCAAAAATAATATAATTTTTCATTCACAAAAAATACTGGTGCATCAATATACACATGTTCCATCGTGAATTATTGTATAGAGTACACTGCATAATTCGATTGGAAGAAACATGCTTTTCATAAATTTATCTATTTGGGGGACCATTTAAATGGATGTTGGATATTTTATTAGTTCAATGATATTTATCCTTTAGATCTCAAATTTAAAAGGTTGAAGACCCCTGATTTATACCATTTTGACGTCTTTAATCGTGGAAATAGTCTAGTAAGGTGAAACGCGTTTCGAGAAGACGCATAATTCTTGGTGAAAAAATTAATAATTAGCGAAGACAAATCAAATGAAGTATTTTTATATATCTTGAGCGATGGAACATTCCAAACAATCATTCCGGATTACATCGGTTAGTCGGCAAAAAAATGAAAATACAAAAAAAAAAATTCATAAGTTTTCACTTTATGTATGTATACCTGCCCTTCAATCACGACCAAAATATTCGATTTGATTTTTATCAAAAGTCTTGAAACAGTTGAAATTCTAAAAATTAAAACTTTTTTTTCACCGTTTCAAATTTCCTTTCTCTTTTCACGCCGTTAACTCACTATCCACTTGGAATCGCCACGCCATTTTCGAAAAACGAAGGAAAAAGGAGCCAAACAGTTTGATTTATTTCTAAATGAAAGTTACGCGGAAGCCTCGCAAAAATTTTCAACATGCATGCCAACATTCTACGGAAAGCCCAGTTTTTTTCATTTTACTTAACCCCCTTCACTTTTCACGTAAAATGACTCGAATCGTTTTTCATTTCAGAACGAAGATACCCTTAAAATCCACAGTGACAGTTCAACTCGCCAATTTTCTTTCATTTCGGTTGACATTTGACCACGACGATTGGTCTGATGCACGATAATTGACCTGGCACGACGCTTCGTCATACTCTTTCAAATCTTCTACGGTTTCATGTATTTTTTCTTTCTTTTTTTTTTTTTTTTTGGCTCATTGAAAATAATTAATAATTTCCTGTGGTCAATTCAATATTAATTAATTTGAATGAGAGGTTCTGCGAACAGATATTTTCCTTTCTCAAATTTCAAACTACCTAATGAACGATTGGACTCATTTCTTCTTCAATTTACGTGAAGCGCACAAAATTACCATCAAAGTAGAACGAAAATAAAATTATACGCATTCAAATTCTACTTGTATGAGAAATTTTTCAATAATAACAAAACAGTTTCATGCGACAGTTTCAGTTTAACTCGCAATCACTTCATATTCTTCCACAATAAGACCCTTCCCCCGTGATTCAAAATATTTATTAAAAAATTTAGTTTCTATATAGTAATAGTTAAGGTTCGCAAAAAAATCGTGTTTTTCGTAAACAGGGAGATGCTGATTTTGCGGGAAAATGAAAATAAAACAAATGACGAAATTAGCAAACAATAAAATAAAACCGGCTTAAAAAAAGATAGGCCTACATTAACAAAATGAAAAAATGCACTAAAAGAGAAAAAACAATATCTGAGGATGCTACAATATCATTTTTTTGATTGAGGACATTGAAACACCATCTTCTTTTTTTTAAACGTAACTTTTCAGTTCGGCGCCAAATTTCAAGAAAAAAATCAACTTATTTACTCAATTGTTTTATTTAACACCAACTAATAAGGAAATTTTGTTCAAAAAAGGAGATGGTCTTATAAAATACTCAATCAAAAAGAGATGATAAAAAAATTCCAATAAAATTTTAAGTTTTTAATTTTGGATTTGATATGGATCCGCTATTGATCCGATCTTAACGAAAATTGAATGGGACAACTTCGGATTATCTTATTTCAAATTAGAAACAGTTCAGCCGTTGCTGAGTATCTTGTACTAGGGTAATCCATTCTAATTTGAATTTGAGTTATCGGTCTGAGGCTGTACTTTGTGTAGCCTATTTGTACAATCAAACTTTCAAATATTGTTGCAAGTTACAAGTGAAAATCTAGTGTATTACAAAAGTTAATCAGAATAATGTCAAAATCTTTGGTCGTGATGCATATGCGTCCATACTGAAAGAAAATAGGAAAAATAAGTTTAATAGTAAAATTGTTTGTCTAGTATTTGTTGGCTATAATATAAAGGGATATAGGTTATTGAATGCGAGTAATAATGATTATAATTGCTAGAGATGTAACTTTCGATGAATCAAAGTTTATAAGGTCTTAATGTTGAAAATAGGGATAATGTTGGAACCTGAACACTAATGAAAATTGAAGTTGAGTCAAAGTAACTTAAATTAATCTGTTAATATAAGTCATGATGACATTGAAAATATTTGTATCGATGAGCCTGATGCTAATGGCCTGTGTCATTACTCATATAATTTTTTCAATGAATTTCAAAATACTTTTGAGGAAGTGAAAGCTTTGAATGATAAAAATCAATGGGAAACCACAATGTCCAAGTAATTAGAGGCACTTCATAATGTCCAAGTAATTAGAGGCACTTCATGCCAATAATTCTTGGACATTGGTTGATCATCCTAGTAACATAAAGCCTATTATGTCTAAGTGGCTGTTCAAAATTAAAGAAGATAATTTAGGTGTAAAATTATTTAAAGCCAGACTAGTTGCTCGTAGATATGAAGTTAGTAAAGTTTCAATTTTAACAAGTTGTATGCTCCTGTGGCAAAAATTAGCACCTTTTGTATTTTGTTTGTAATATGTGTTGAATTTGCTTGTAATATTTCATATATTGACATTTAAAATACATTTTTAAATGGAATATTGATAGACAACCTGTACTTAAATAACTGATAGTATTTATACCAATGCTGATAGAAAGAAAAAGGTCATAAAACTGAATAGGTCTCTTAATGGTCTCACGCAGATTCCTAAAGCCTCGCATGTAAAATGGAAATTATCGTCAATTCCATATGGTTTAAATGTAGTAAATGTGATATGTGTCTGTATATTAAGAATACTGAAAAAAAGTGTTATGTATTTTTTTATTTATATTGTTTAAGATTTTATTATATGGATAAACAAAAAGTAAGTTGATATATGAAATTAAAATAAAATTGAACACCACCTTCAAGACCCATAATTTGGGCATTGTAAAATAATATTTAGGATTGCAGATAATTACCATGGGTGTGATTTTTGAATACACAAAATAATTATTTCACAATAAAAACAATATTGCCCACAAAAAAAAAATTGAATGCAATATAATTTAGTGTAGCAGAAAAAGAACTAATGAAAATAAACACATTTTACACAAAAAAAAATTCAAGATAATTACTGGTGAGAAAAATTAGTATAAACACAGTCATAAAAGTCAAGTAAAAAATGAAAATGAATATGTGGAATACCTTGTCGTGAGAGATATTCACACTAGAAGGTCTTCAACAGTATTTTGCGTGTTCTGCCACTTCATATAATTAAGTATGGGAAAGCCAAATCCTCGGCGAACACTGGCAATTTTTGACCTGGTTCTGAGAGTTTATATACAGGATTTGGTACACGCACACAGACACACATGCATACGTACATGTACGTAATTATGTCATGCGTTACGTCGTTTCTTGCCTCTGTCGAGGTGATAAGAAACGACGCAGCGCGTTTGGTACCAGGCTGTGACAACACCGAGATCGTTATCAGGTAATTGATCTCGGCCTGTGCAATGTATCTTACCTGTACGTATGTACAGGTACGAACATACAAACACAACAGTGTAAATTCATTTAACGTCATAGAGACGATTATTGCCAGCATTTGGGCGGCAACTGTCGTTGAGGGGTGCGAGCCTCTATTACCTCATACGAGTATTGTCCCCACAGCTACTCCCCCCGGTTTTCACACTGCAAAAATGATAAGTCGCGTGCCTGGGGGGACCTATCGAGTCTTACTGCTGTCTCTGGTCTTTCTCCCACTTGGCCAGAGCCAAGCCTACAGCAGCGCCCACACACTCGTAAGATAACTTACGAGCATTAAATCGGGCCGGGTACATTTCTCGACTCTGTTGCCCCCTACATCTGGGTGGTTGATTTTGTTGAGCAGGACGGGTGTAAGGATGGGGATGGTGGGGAAGTGGAGGACCAGACGAGGTTTTTGGTTTTGGCCGGTTGAACATCGGGGAGTTCGAAGTTCCCGATGGTCTATAGGCTAGACCAAAGGTGGGAGGAGGGTGTGTTTGAGGCACCTCTTCCACCGGGAGTTGCCTCTCCACCTCCAATGCCATCAGGGTTGAGGACTCCGAGGGTGGGTTCTCCACTCTTGGTGTCTTCTCTGGCAACTTTGGGGGCGAAATGAGGGCTGGAAGGGGTGCAGATATCATCTGGACAATGTCCACAGCCGATGTCGTATCCATCAGCAACTCATTCTCAATCCTTTTGATTTCCTTTTCTTGTTCCATCTGTTCCTTAGTCTTTATAGGCTGTGGTACAGGCGGAACTACAAATTGGAATTCTGGGGTTGGGAATGGCGTGTTAGTTGGGGACGACATAACAAGGAAGGAAAAACAGAAAATATTGGAGAAAGAAAGAAAGAAAAATGGTAGAAAATTTGGCGTGTTACAATCAACAGCAGAAAGGCGAGTGAAAAACGTTGCGAGAATATTTTTCAATCGCAGCTTTATTCCAAGTCGTTATCTCATTTCAGAAATGTTTGGAGGGGATAGTGCATTAAATATTCTTCAGCTGAAAAGTTTTCCGGTCAAAATCTGTTAAGTACAAGCAGAGTTAAGCGTGTTTGAATTTTCGTGTTTTTGAAATTTTGTATCTCACAAAGGAATGCACTCCTCGTTTGTGACGTCACGATCTATTGACTATTTTGTTATCTGAATATTTGTCAATAGAAACAGGTTGCGATGTTTTCTTCCATATCGCACATGGGTTTGTTTATTCGTGTCGTATTTTATTTGCACGCATTTTTACTCTGCTTATCTGCGGAATTTCTTTTGTTATAAATATTCCCAGATTCTCGCATATTTTTGTGCGGATTTGTAGATTTTGCAGCAGATATTAATTTTTGTGAATATTTTTAGTTTCTCCTTGCCAATCTCTCAGATTTTTGAATTAAAATCTGGTTTTTTCATTTTTTGCTGCCAAGGGGCCTGCCTCTTTTTCATGGGCATAAGGGAGCCGATGGATCGTAGTGTATTTTAACGATCTCATCACTAAACTTCACCGTTTTCTTTATTTTTGTTTTTTCTACTGGTAATTTTTGTGATTTATCACCTTCGACTGGTTTGTCCTCAACTTTTTGTGGTTGTGTGATATTGGACTGTGCGGTCTGTTTTTCTTCTTCAATTTTCCTTTTTGTAGTCTTCCTTGTTGCTCTTTGGAGCATTTTTCTGTCGTCGTTTATAAGGTACGCAGGTTTCAATCTATCAATTGAAATCGTTTTTTCTTCACCTGCGATTAGTATCACAAAATTCTCCCCTGGTAGACGTAGCTCTTCGCCTAGCGGCAACTGCGCTGCAGAGTGACCTGTGTCCATTTGAAGAGCAGATCGAAGGCCCAAGAGGATGGTTGGTAGTACGTCAACCCATCTCTTGGTATCACAAGCCATGATGGAGGCTTTTAAAGCTCTGTGCCATCGCTCAACTTTACCGTTTGCTTGAGGATGGTAAGCTGTGGTGTGATTGTGTTGTGCACCAAGCTTCTTAGACAGCTCTTGAAAGAGCGAGCTTTCAAATTGGCGACCCTGGTCTGTAATTATGACTTCAGGTACGCCATAGCGGGCAATCCAGGTGTCGTATAACCTGGCAGCTACCGTGGGAGGTGTCATCTCATAGAGAGGAACTGCCTCTGGCCATCAAGTTGCTCTATCGATCATCGTCAACAGGTATCTGTGTCCTTAGGATGGGGGTAATGGACCCACCAAGTCTATGTGTATTGTTTTGAACCACTCCGTTTCTTTGAAAGATTTGAGAGGAGAATGAGTGTGTCTTTCCAGGGCTGGCACTTTTCAAATTTCCCATCCAGTGCTCAAACAAAATGACAAAAAGTTGATCTTTATTAAGCAATAATTTTGAAATATTAATGTTTTATTAATTTTTTCAACTGATGAGTCACATAGGTAGAGATGTATTTACAGGTAAATATTATGTACAAACAGTAAAATTAATTATGGGTTTTAATACAAAATTCTAGAAAAAGTATTCATTCGAACTTGTGTCCTATCAATAAAGTCATTGATTAGGGGCTCTAAATTCAATTTGTCCGTATATTCTCTATTAATATGGAGGAGACTTATTAAATGATTTAATTGTTTGGCTACTAAAGTAGATCTTAAATATGTTTTAAGTCTACGCAAACTACTGAAGGATCGTTCACATGTACAATTTGAATTTGGTATCGTTAAAATAATTTTGATTAATTTTGTCAATTCAGGTACGATACGAGAAATTTCTAAATTATTACGCAAAAATTCAACAACGTCTTTAACACTTTTAGGTGAAACATCTAGTTTATTCTGCATTATATCATAGAGCATGTCACGAGGCAATTCTAATCTTTGAGCATCAGTCATTTTTATAAAATAAAGTTATATCTTCCACTGACAACGTATTTTTAATTATAAAATTTTCAATTTTACTTAAAAAGGAAAGTGTTTGGGATTCAAAACAAATTTTAAAAGATGTTAATGTTGTATCTAATAATTTGTAAAAAGTTCGTTAAAAAAACGCTTCGTGTTTTGAAAAAATATGAGGCGAAGAATCAGTATCATATCGTTTTGGAGCTTTTCTAACTCGTGGAAGGGAAGGTAATTGTAAATTGAGTTGCTTCGCCTCATGCGTTACGTTATTCCAAAGTGTAGAAAAACCAGTATCTCTATATTTCTGCAATAAGAAAGTAGTATTATCAATATGATTTTGAGATTCTTTCAAATATAAATCTACTTTCTGTAGGACTTGATTTAAATTTTCAACTAGTTCAAAAATATAAATTAGGGCTTTTAAATGAAAAAAAACTCGCCAGCGCACCGCGCCTAGTTTTAGAATTAGCGCAACGCGCCAAGACACCCACGACGTAGCCAAAAAAATCATGTCGGGGTCACTACTGTGGAATACATTGTCGTGAGAGATATTCACACTAGAAGATCTTCAACAGTATTTTGCGTGTTCTGCCACTTCATACAATTAAGTATGGGAGAGCCAAATCCTTGGCGAACACTGGCGATTTTTGAGCCGGTTCTGAGAGTTTATATACAGGATTTGGTACACGCACACAGACACACATGCATACGTACATGTACATAATTATGTCATGCGTTACGTTGTTTCTTGCCTCTGTCAAGGTGATAAGAAATGACGCAGCACATTTGGTACCGGGCCTTGACATCAACGAGATCGTTATCAGGTAATTGATCTCAGCCCGTGCAATGTATCTTACCTGTACGTACGTACAGGTACAAACATACAAACGCCCCAGTGTAAATTCATTTAACGTCATAGAGACGATTATTGCCAGCCTTTGGGCGGCGACTGTTGTCAAAGGGTGTGAGCCCCTATTACCTCATACAAGTATTGTCCCCACAAATATTTATAATCAGTAATTATGTATTTTAAAATTGTTGTTATTCATTAAACTAGAAGGCTTTTTTTTGCCTTTGGTGGCTGTCCCTGCTTGCTATTCTGTCCTAGAGATATACTCATTGCCTCAAGCTACACCTCCATCTCATTTTACCCAATCTGTATACCTATCAATAGAATAATATGCATTGTTTTTATATTATGAAGAAGGGATAAGTACATGTTACAAACATCTATTTTCCATATTTCCACACACCAATTACTGATATCATCAGATGTCTTCCATTTAGTTTTTAAGAAGTTATGGTATGATTGGTGTCTGAAATTTTGAAAATGAAGTGAAGTACTAAGTGCAGTTGTATGCGTCATGTTGAGGCACTAACACTTTCTGAGCCACCCATCCGGTTAGCTTGCATCCTCTGTTCAGAAAAATTGAACAAATATCAGAAGAAAACACACAGTTAATGGATATTAGATCCCGTGTTTCAACTATTATTTCATCATATCCACCCAACAAGAGAGAAACTTTTCAGCTGCCTCCCTCTCCCTGAAAGTGTACTCTTTTTTTTTATTATGGCATTTATGACTTTGATTGATGAATATATTATCTGAATGTCATTTCAAGATTAAACTTTAAATATTGTTAAACATCACGAAGTTTTGTTGAGAATGATAAATATTCCATGTGCTTGTCATTACAGGATTTAAACTTAATATATCGTTAATTTGAATTAATTTATGGCATAACTACAAAGATTTCGTTCAAACACCTTTTTTATTTTGTGCAATTTTATTTTCCCCCATTACCATCAGTCTAAAAATATAATGAAATTAAATCAGAAACACCTGATTGATAAAGAAGAGTTAAAATTTAAATTTAATAACTGCAATTCTGTGTTTACTTTAATCAAGGAGAAATTGTATTTAGAATTAGACAAAAATGAAGTAAGGTCAGATAGTTTAACCACAGAGTACAAGATGGGTAATTACGTGCAGCTATTTTTAAGTAGGTTTTCTTTAGAAAATCTATTTTTACGCTTGGTGCAGTATTAGCCCCCAGGTTTGGATATAAGGGCGTTTTTCATTTCATGACCTCAGGTAAATTTTGTCACTAATAACTCAAACATGTATATATATAAAAGTCAATTTCTTGTTCTCACGATACAGGTCCAAATTTTGGTTCGATAATTACGAAATTTGGTACAAACATTTGTACTAAGCTTTGACGGTACTTCCGTTACCACAATTTTTGTTTTTGTTTTGTCTATAAAATGCTAGATTTTTCACCAATACCCAGGAAATTCGGAATAAATATTAATTTTAATTTATTGTAGTACGCTACCAATTTTATCGCCAATCAACGAGACGGTACTTTCAGTACCACTATATTTGTTATTATATTGATCATACAATGCAGAATTTTGAAACCATGTATGTACGAAATTTGAAACAGATATTTATTATAATTTATCGTAGTATACCACCAATTTTGGTGCAGATCGACCAAACGGTACTTCCGGTAAAGCACCATATGTTCATGTTTTCTTTTCTTTATTTCATAACTTTATTATATTTCTTTAGTTTTATTTAAAATTATATGATTATTTACCATACTTTATCATCATACTTGATTTTTCATTTCAAGAAATAATGCTTTTAAATTTCACATTGTCTAATATTTTATCAGCAGCTAAGAAATTTCGTACAATCATAACATACCATTAACACATATAAAATTATAGACAATTAATATGACTATCAAAATTCACAATTCTTTTTCTCAAAACCCTATTTTTTCTAACGAAGCTTGCTGCGCTAGAGTTTTTGATATTATTTTTGGCTATAAAATACTTGATTTTGAATTAATAAGTAAGAAATTTGCAAAAAATATTGAATATTATTGACTGCATGGTGATAGCAGTTTAATTACTAATTTTTTACTTTTCGAAACGTACTTTTTCGTAAGAAGCTGCTGCTGCATTTTTTTTTTTTTGCCTCACTTACTTGCAACCCTTTCGCGGCGCGTGTTGCAAAATCAAGCTCGGCCAAAAAACAAAACTTTCACTTCTAGGTACACAATGTACTACAATATAAACGTATGTAATTTGTTAATCCTTAGTAAAACACGCGCCTCAATGTGAAATACGATCCGATAAACAATATTTACGGTAGTCTGTAATTATTTGAACTTGCTCAGTCGTGTTCTCTAGTTTTGGCAGTATTATTTTTGTACCTTTTTTAAAATATAATTAGTTGATATCGCAATGTGTTATAAATATTCAAAACAATGGTTTACAAGTTTGTTTAATTAGTCAAAAGTACGTTAAATACAGCTGTAATAACCAATTATTTTTTTGTTGTAATTTAAATTTATTTTTTATTTTTACTTTTCGCTGTAAACACAGTATTTTTTTTTATCGTACCTTTATCATATTATTCTTTTTATTTTTTTTTAACGATTGTGTTCGCAGTTTTTTGGTTTTCTTACGGAAAGGAATGTCGCTCCTTTATTTTGCGATCTATTTCGTTGGAAAGCGTAACGTTGTATACTTATATGAGTAATAATCTGATTCCTTATGTTAGACTTTAATGTCGCTTCGATTATTATCATCTGTTTGTTAATTTATAATTATTAAATTTTATTAAATTAATACTCTTAAACCTACTCATCTAAAGAACATGCCCTGTAGATAATCAGTCAATATTTTAAATGCTGTTTGTACTGAACTGTAAAAATATAATGTGCTTCAATTGTTATCATTAGTTTGTCTATAGTGAATGATTCAGTTAAGTAATCAAAATGTACTACCATTTTATTAATATACTAGCTGCCCCTGATGTCAGCTTTGCTTCGCAGATGCTTAAGACCTTTGACCTTAACCCTAAGCTAAGTGTTAACTGACATTACGTAACAAAATCGGGAAATATAAAATTCCCTCATTTTGACCCCAATGAGAGTCGAAGAAGGTGTCTAATGACAAAATTAAATTCAAATTCAGTTCCTCAAAAAACATGTCTGATGATAAACACAATAAAATTTGAAAATAACAAACTCTCCTCTTTTTGGGTCTAATGAGGGTCAAAGAATTGGTCTAATGATAAAATTAACATCAAATTCAAATTCAGTTCCTCAAAAAACATGTCTGATGATATAACACAATAATATTTTAAAATAAAAAATTCTCCCTTTTTTAGACCCAATAATGGTCGAAGAATGAGACTAATGATGAGAATAATATCAAATTCGAATTTAGCACCTAAAAACACATGTTGTATGATATATTACACAATAAAATATGAAAATAGTAAATTCTCTCTTTTTGAGGCCTATGAGGGTTGACAAACGGGTTAAATGATAAAATGAACATCAAATTCTAATTCAATGTCTCAAAAAACATGTCCGATGACATAAATTTAAGAATTAGGAAAATGACACTAAATGAAGCACTAATAAGTTTGCATTATGATTTTCCTCAGTTCACTTTATATACAAGCAGCCCTATTAATCCAGCCTTCATCAATTATCATTTATAAATAAGTTTTCCGAAGTGATAAAATGATAAAACCAAGCCTAGAACCCTCTGAGGTTCATGAAAAATGCACGTACAAAAATTGATCAACATCTGTTTGGTAGATTCTAGGATTACCCTTAACATACAGTTTTTTAAATTTTCCTCTATTTATTAGTATAGATACGAATATATTTTTCTTCACTCATATAAAGTAATAGAAACAAAAGCTGAATTAACGTGTATGAAACATTTATGGTGAGAAGATAAATTTTTTTGAAGTATTCAAAGAATGAACTTTTTTTAAGACATAATTTCTATCCGTTAGCTCGTATCATAAGTGCGATTTAAAAAATTAGAATGAAAAATTAAGGGGAAAAATATGTCAGTAGGTACTTAAATAGGTAAAGCCTATATCTTGTAGCTAATAGCAAAGTGACAATTACCTATAAGTGCTACAAAAGCTGTTACATAATGAGGACCATTGATTCAATACGTCCATAATCATTCTCACTATCACTAAGATCCTCATTAAAATTGGCAAATTAGTTGTGAGTGTCCATTGCTCTTTTCCTCTCTACATTTAATATATGGTGATTTTAAGTATACCCCTTTAGATTATATAGTAACTTTTGTACCAATTTTGTGTCATTTGCTGCATAACTGGGAGCGAAGCCACAGGTTAAATTTAATGATTAAAAAAAATTCTTTGAGGCATTATTTCTGTACAATCAACGTAATTTATATTTTGCAAAATTTCATTTTTAATATGCATCTCCTATTTGATAATGATAAATTTGACATGTGGGACTTTCAATATCATCTTGGTCACATGTAACAAAAACAGTTGATTAGTATAGTTTCCTGTTGAATTAAAAATATTGATAGCACATTTACCAGCTTTGGTGAAAATGAATTTTTGTGGCATCTGGTATAAATTTTTTTGGAAATTTTTCTCTATATTTATAGGCTTGCATCTATTTCTTGAATAAGATCAACATTACCTAAGAAATCAAAATTAACATTAATCACTAACTGGCAGAGCTTTTTAATTGACAACAAATTGGTTGGAAATTCTTCTGAATAAAACACATTATGAATTACACATTAAATACTCATCTGTGACTAATAAATAATAGTGCCAATCATAGTACCATACACAAAACTATTACATTTAAATACTTTAATCCTAATGGGATTCTTTAACTTTATTGATTTTGAAAACAAACTGTCATCATTTACATTATAATTTGTGGCACCAGAATCAAATTCAAAAACAATTTCACCACTCAAATCCACATTATTTCAAAACCAGTTGAACATATAAATTAACAATAATCTGCTATCATTTTACTATTAGCAATAGGATTCAATGAAGAGCCAGAGATTTGAGACATGCTGGCTTTCAGAAGTCCACAAAACTTCAAAACGTGTCCAAATTTATCACAATTATAACATTTAACCTAAAAATTATGTCCAGCTACAGCAGCTTTCACTCGACAATCTCAACAAATATAACCATGTTTACTGTAGTTGAAACATTTCAGAATCAGATTTGGTAATGGAAACAGTACCGTTCAAGTTGGTGAATTCATTCAGCAACTTTAGCTTGACTTGCCTGAGATCTGGTTCATCCTCATTTTCAAGTATCAAGATGACTACATTGTAACTTGCAGTTAACAATATTAGCAACTGTTTGATAATGTCCTTGGTTTCAGCTTGAAGTCTTCTGCTTTGAGCTTCATGACCAGCTCCTCAAACTGATGAAGGTGATCTTCCAGGTTTCCTTTCTCTTTCAAATAGAGATCTATCTATTGACATTTCAACAAGATGCAACTAGCAGTACTAGACTTCAGATACACCTTGTCTAACTTTGCAATGATCTTGAAAAGTTCCTCCTTATCTTGAACAAACAAAAGATAAGAATCACCAAGAAAATGAATAAGTGTGCTACATTTGTCCGCTTTCTTTCGATAATCACAATTAATATTACTAGTATTCTATCGATCGAGCTTCTCCATAAAACCTTCACCATGTACCTTCATGAAATTCTGACTGGTAAAACAATTCAAACTGCTGCCACATTCCAGTGGTTCCCTTTCTGTTAGAAAGGCTGGGACTCAACAATATTTGATCAAATTTTGATCAAAAAATGAAAAATGTGCTACAATAAACAAGCACTGGCTCTGAACAAACTTGTATGAGTTCTCACAAAACCACTTGTGAAGAGGAGAATGAAAAAGATAAAAAAATACATAAAAATAATTAGAATAAACATTTAATGGTCTTGCAACATAACTAGACCCATAAACAATTAGTTATTTAAAAGGTAAAAGTATTAACACTTTGTGGAATACCTTGTCGTGAGAGATATTCACACTAGAAGGTCTTCAACAGTATTTGCGTGTTCTGCCACTTCATACGATTAAGTATGGGAGAGCCAAATCCTCGGCGAACACTGGCGATTTTTGAGCCGGTTCTGAGAGTTTATATACCGGATTTGGTACACGCACACAGACACACATGCATACGTATGTATACGTAATTATGTCATGCGTTACGCCGTTTCTTGTCTCCGTTGAGATGATAAGAAACGACGCAGTGCGTTTGGTACCGAGTCGTGACATTACCGAGATCGTTATCAGGTAATTGATCTCGACTCGTACGATGTATCTTACCTGTACGTACGTACAGGTACGAACATACAAACGCACCAGTGTAAATTGGTTTAACGTCATAGAGACGATTATTGCCAGCCTTTGGGCGGCAACTGTCGTCGAGGGGTGCGAGCCCCTATAACCTCATACGAGTAATGTCCCCACACACTTGATTAAAAATGAAATAAAATGAGAATTCAAAAAACATTTATTTAGGTCACCAAATTCAACAACACAAAAATCAATATCAAACTTGATTTTAGCATCTCCCAGATGATAATATAAGAACAAAGTCACATTTTGTCGTGTTAGTGACTGCAATAAAAGCGTATAATAAAAAACAGCTAAGACTTAAGCACAAATTTCCACAGGAATTAAACACAAGACATTTGGCAAACCACTACGTTCATTATTACATTTTTAGTCAATTTTCTAAAATCCAAAAATCGAGTTTTTCGTTGAACGTAACTGCCGAACTCGATGGCTTTTTATGGTCATTGCCAATCACACATAACGAGTACGAAGTTCCAAAAAACTCGTGCACCCGAACTCACTTACTTTCCAAATACCACACAATCGATACTACATTGTAAATCGGCTCATCAACTCAACATCGAACACCGAAGTTTTGCCAAATTCGAAACATAAAGCAGTACCCAACAGCTCCAATCACATTAGCGATGGATAGTAAACATATTCCAAGCGGTGTGACTGGGGGTTACCCATACCGAATGGAGAGCAGTTCATTAGAATATATTATTATTAAATGAGTAATCGGTTAGGTGTGTCCCAAGAGCCTCAGCAGTTCAGTACAACAAACAAAGGTAAAACATAGACTACAGAGGGCGTTAAATAAAACGCACACACAATCTGATAGGAAGAAGAAAAAAGATTCAAAACAACTGAGACACGCGGAAGGCTTCGTGACTACATGATGCACAGAGTAAAAACACACACAGACACATACATTTATGGAAGCAGGTTCCATACATCAGTTTTTGTACCCGTTTGTCCAATCCATCGTCCTACTCGAAATATTCGGAATTCGCTAATAAAATGATAAACGAGCGAGGAACTTTAACATGAAAACATAAGGCTATTTGTTTGAGCAAGTACATTGCTGACTCGACATGGGCACTAAAACCCAGGGTGGTGCAAAAAAAGAAAACAAAAAAAAAAACAAAAAAAAACATGTAGAATAAGGAAATACGACCATGTAACGTCGATTAGAAACGAATAAGACAGAACTGAAAAGAGAAAAAAATTCGGAGACCTCGTACAAGACTAAACAGCATCTTTCCTACAGAACTTATAACGTAAATAGTACTAATTAAGTCGACATATTTCCTTCGTACTCGAAAAACTTGTAATCGAACACCGAAAAACACCCGAATAATATTTTTGAAAAATGAAAAATGGATAATCTATAGCGTTGTATTCGTGGCTGCCTCATTCAAAAAATTAATTGGTCGATGATGCGAAATTATTTGATTTCTAAAAACAATAAATCGATGTAACGCCATCAGCTTTACAGGTTTTATTTTATAGTAATTTTTTTTTTTTTCGTCGTTGTTTACTCAGCAAACTTATTATTAAAGTCGGTTTCTCTCTTTTGTCCAATCCATCGTCCTACTCGAAATATTCGGAATTCGCTAATAAAATGATAAACGAGCGAGGAACTTTAACATGAAAACATAAGGCTATTTGTTTGAGCAAGTACATTGCTGACTCGACATGGGCACTAAAACCCAGGGTGGTGCAAAAAAAGAAAACAAAAAAAAAACAAAAAAAAACATGTAGAATAAGGAAATACGACCATGTAACGTCGATTAGAAACGAATAAGTGTTGACGGACATGACCAGTCAAGTACTAGGTCTTTACTGCACCGTGTCTCAGTATTCAAAGTTCCGAATTATTTTTGGATAGATCAGCCGATTTTGCAAAGAATATAAACTACGCCAATTGAATGCGCTCAGAGTGAAGATTTTGTTATTTACTCAAAAAGTTAGAAGGATAGAGAGCCGAAAGATCTGCAACTAATTTTGTACACTTAATTTCATACTCATAGCTACAGCTATACCGACAAGAAATTTATTATTTTTTGGCTACTTAAGGAAAAAAATTCTGATTCAAATTAGACAATAGTTGTGATTAGTGATGAATATTTAACGTCACGTATTACAAATGATGTCAATGACTTCAGCTTAAACATAAAAAAAAAAGTTTAAAGCAACCTGGATATGTTACCAATTTGTCACCTTAATCACCCATTTCACTTCGCACCATAACTCTTAGTCTCTCACACCGACTCACCAAGAGTAAAGTTCGTGCGGAAAACCGTGACAGCATTACATATATTCGACACAGCAAGTGCAAAAAAATGCACACATGAGTGTCGCTATGGCTGTACTCATGAAGAATTGATGTATAAACATGAAAATATCTAAGCAACAGAAAAACAGCAAATTTAACATTGATTTGTGTTTTTTCATTCGTTCATTTTCACACTGCTACAGATAACAGAAAAACTACTGGACAGTATATTTATGAAAATTTTCTCCTCTTTTCAGTGATACCATCCTCACCTTTCTAGCTCAAACAGCGGCTAAGGAATCACTGAGTGAAAAAGGAATAATTTTTAGATTCAAACAAATTTAAAATTTTCCATTATTTCAATAATTTTTTTGTTTGTTCATTTCTAAATAGCTAAAGATGTTTAGAAAATTATACAGAAATTTCGTAAATTTTATCCTCTTTACCAACAATAGAAGCTCAAGAATCATTGAATAAAATAACATTACTTCTACACGCACAAAGACACATCAATAAGACTTACCATCTAATGTCTGACGGCTGACGCTTCTAAGTCGCGCGTAGTCTTTACTGTGACTGAGAGCTATGATTTTTGCACATCAAAAATTGCTTGAATGATGTCAAGACAGTGCAAAAAGAACCACAACTTTTCACAACTACTATGAAGATAAAAAGAACGAATATAAGGATGTGAAGGCAAAATAGTAAACTAAGGCGCCCAGTTGTACAAACTTTTAAACTGAAATAAACAGGATTTGACTTTATTTTACCTTGCATTTTGGTAGATTAAATCCAGCTTATACACAGGTTTAGAAGTTGGTACAACCAGGCCTAAAGCTCAATGAAGTAATATACTACCTCCTTTACTGAACTAAAAATTGTTACCAAACTCTTAGGACGGGTAGAAAATGAAAACTAATTGTATTGGAGTCGCAATAAGGGTTAAAAATTATTCGTGGTTTGAATCAATAAGAATTGATAGGACAATTCACAGATGACAAATGTAAGTATAATTTTTTTGGGATAAGTTGGTGGTATTAAACCAATATCAGCTTCATACACCCGTATTCTAGAACAAGACTTAAGTAAAGATTCACTACTGAAATAATATTTTATCTGTGACTTCTATGTATAAGTACAGGATAAACTTGGTCAATTGAATACGTAAGTCTTACTTAACATTAAGAAACGTTCTAGAATAAGCGTGATAGATTGATAAAAAAGTTCACAATAAATAATTACCAGAC
Source organism: Ericerus pela (assembly GCA_011428145.1). NCBI lineage: Eukaryota > Metazoa > Arthropoda > Insecta > Hemiptera > Coccidae > Ericerus > Ericerus pela. The sequence continues at coordinate 53,835 of WOFM01000152.1, read as the reverse complement.
AGAAGTTATGTGCGTTTAGAAAACCATAGACTGATTTTCAACACCAGAAAATAGTTAACACCTCACGGTTATAAAAAATCATAATTTCAATTTTTATACCTTCACCATAAAATTTTAGTCGGTAAAAATTACTTGTCTGCATAAAACAGAAGAGAATGAAAATCAACAATGAAAACGTTGTATTATGTTACCTGCAACTCAAATCAAATTTTCCTGTCTTCATTCTGTTCAGATGAAGGTATAAGGCATGATTAATGCAGTGGAAAATTACCACTCACTGTGTTTTTAACAGAAATTAACTGGCAAGAAATGAAAAATATTTATCATACTTGCTTCCAGTAAATTCTATTACAAGCTCAACTTTGACTCTATGCCATTAAGGTTTAAGTACCTGGTTTACCAAGCTTTGCTTGGATGTAGAAATTAGAAAAAATTTTGTTAGTTTAATTCAAGCTGGGAAATTTCATAAACATATTTTTGTAACATATCTCGATTCTCAAGAATAAAATTAAAGATTGCAACTATAAACGCATTAGTTCATTAGTCATAAATCATAATGATCATATGCAGTCTAGGCCTACCAAAATTTCCTAATAAAACCTCACCTATTCGTTACTTTCAGACAGGCGAATTTTTCTTCATTCGTAGTTATCATTTACTGCTCTGATGGATAAATTGAAACACTCACATTTCTGTTCAACAAATTTTCTCAAACTTGGGACCTATTAAATTGTTTCTTCATAACCAAAAACCCTTTCCTGTAAATTTCAATAACATTGTTGATCTAGTTCTTCAGAATTGCTTTTGGAACACCTTCAACACTTATTTTCCTCCAATTTTATTAAAAAAAATATATAGTCAAATCTAAAAGTTGTTTTTATTTGATAACCCCCCTTATGTACTAGTGCATGGCATTTGAGTTTTGTCTAATTGGAAATGTTTTTCTCCCCATCCTCTGCATTATCCACATAAGTAATTTATTTGTTAATAAAGTTTTCTTAAAAACCAAGCATTTCCAGCTCTCAATATCTGTGTATTTACAACCATATTTTCAAGTTACATTTTAGTCTTCATTCAGTTTTCAATGATACAAAACTGTCGAATACTTTACATTGCGGAAGAGATTCCACTACACTTATTTGTGTACCAGAGTATAGGAGAGCTAACCTCAGTAAACACTGGCTTTAGTTTGGTGTTTACTGGCACCTTTTATACCTGGCTCTGGAGATGTACTCTTGTTTAAATACATATATACTTTGTATGTATTGGTGATCTAATTACATTGTATTCTATTATCAACAAAATACAACGAATGCACTTGTCAACATAACCTGATCAGTGATAAGCCGATTTGTCATGATCTAATAATAATGAATTCTATACAGAATGTAACAAAGTAATTAACGGAAAAAGTTAAGTATGTTTAACGTGCAGTGGACTAAATTAGCCAACCTTAGGGCGGCAACTGTTGTCAAGGGGTCCGAGCCTCTAATACCTCACACCGGTATGATCCTCACAGTACCATTCTTTGAAATTGTTTTTATATGCTACATGTGCCGACACATGGACTTCAGATATGTGAATATTTGGGTCTTACTTCTAATACAATTAATCAAGTCATTTTACATGTGTCTAACCAATAATTATTTATGCTTCCAACCAAATAGCCCAATGACAAGTAAATAAACCTAACATATTACATATTTATGAAAAGGAACCCAAAAACGAACATTTCAGACTTTCAGAATTTGTTCATCAAAAATACCTTTTCCAAATTTTTCTTTTCTTTAAATGATAAAGAGCAATTTAGTAAAATTATCTTAATGTCTATATAATTCGGATCCAAATAAATACGTTTTGTGATAAATATTTTCATCTGATATTTATTTGATCCTATAAAAGAGTTGGTTTCATGTAATTTCCTCTATATAACGTTTTACAGACATAGTACTAAAAGCGTTATGGTGTATTATTCAACAGAGCTCGATTTTCATTTTTTATCATTTTATATATTTTTTCATTTCCAACTCAATTTTATTTCATAGAAAATAATTTAAAAACATATTATCTTCATGTTGTTGGGGTACAACAAAATAACTAAGCAAATTCTTCTATCTCTAATGTGTACAGCAAGGGAGAACCTGGGTTAAATAATACTTTTACAAGGCGGAATAATTGATAATTTTCCATGTGAGACAAGTAAATTATAAAATTCAGATACTATTGGGATAGAGCAACTAGTTTTAAATAGGAATATAAGCATACAAATTGTGGGGAAAATAAATGGGGGAAAAAATTTTCAGATTTCATCGTAGAGAAACATTTAGATACGTAATTAGAAAGAATGAAAAAGTTAGTAAAAGGAAAACGAACTTCATCCTTTACCGACTCTTGAACAGAAAATAAATTAATTAAAGTATAGTTTTGATATTAGATCTTTAGCGAAAAGAAATAGTCGACATTGAAATTTTTTACGGAACTTCTTTGAAGATGCACGACGGAATGCACTCGAAATCAAAATTTAGTACATTCGACCAATTTTTCTACAACTTTAAAATTCTTTGGCAAAATTATTAAAATGATAATGAATAATGTTTTGGTGCACAGAATTAAGGCATTCATGAATGAGGTAAATATTGTCTTTTGGCATGTAATTCTAACGTAAAAATGATTTCTGAAATTTATTAACAGGGTAAAAATTACATTCCAGCTTGCGGCACAAATATCTACGAATTTTAAGATAGCGAGTGATTCACAAAAAATATTGTATTTTATGGAGTGCTATCCGCTTCTGAATGAAAATAACAGCATACCACGTTGCCATTGCACAAAATCAGGAATATCATGATACGGGGGCAGCACATACCTAATAGATTAAATGGTAATAAGCATTAAGAGATACAGACTCAAACACAGGGAAAGCTTTATCTTGCATGAAAAAATAAATAAACATCTGATGAAACCAATATTAAGTTATAATGAACCATCTCTCTTCACTAAAATATACAACATAAGTTTATCAAAAAATGGCCAAAATATCGATAAGGACACAGACCATTCAATAAATCCTCAATTTATACATCAGTATAAAAATTGGACACCCACAAAATTACGGAACCATTTAAACGAAAAATTTCCAATCATTCACTGACAACCACGATCAATTTTATTCACAAAATTTTTCCTTAGCATAGCTACAAAACAGAGAAACAATTTTCTATTTTTTGCTAAGAACTTTTCAACGTGAAAAAGAACCATAGCCTGCAATTATACTCGTAATTCAAAATTATACAACCGAGAAATTACAACATCATAATCACCCATTTTTAGTTATACTTAATTTCAAGCAATTGCGCGCCGGTAAAATTCCTTTTTGTACGCATGGTATTGCAATGAACAAAATTCATAAAGGAAACAAACAATAAAAACGAAATCAAGAAAAAAATATAATAATTGGGGTTTGTATGTAAGATAGTGGCTTGGCGCACAATTCTGGGCGGTTAGAAATTTCAGTTTCTTTCTTCCGCCCATGTGAGAGTCAATAGAACTTACAAAATGCTCGCAAAAAGTTTAAATTTACAATAAATGCCGATAAAACGATTTTTAAATCCAATGGTAATTTAAAACATAGCATACATCGACACGTCATTAATGGTAAAAATCAGAGTCAAGGTGATTGACCTCAAATATCACAAATTTGACTGTACAGGTTATTAAAGTTTCAAGTATGTCAGTTCTCAGTGGACGAGAAACTTGATTAAAATTTTTCACGTTTCTAGAATTTGCTCAAGAAAATATAGAAAAAAAAAACTCTGGCGCAGCAATACTTCGCTAAAAAAACCAGGTATCCAATTCTCATCCATAGTTTAAAAAAAAATTAGAGAAACTTGAAAAAATTGTAAAAGAATACCGATAGTAATAAAATTGTTAACTAGGTTACATCTCAGAAGTGTGTAATTGTAGCAAAGAAAATATGTAAAATACAGAGTATGAAATGTATGTACATGGCGGAGATGTATGAAGATAAACGAATGAGTGGCAGAATGAGAATCAGCGTAGCCGCGAGTACAAAAGTGTAAAAACGTTTGTATGATCAGAGTCATGTTCGCAGGAGTGTGAAGGGGAGAGAACTGGTGCTCTCAACAATATCTGACGAACACATCAATAAATTGATATTTTATTGCTGATTTGAGGTAAGAAAAATTGCGAACAGCTATCGATAGTTATCGATATCTTTAACAAAAATATCTATCACGATATTTTGTGGCTAAAAACCGATTTTCAAGGACTTTTTTGTTTTCTAGTTTTCTCAGAAACTACGGAACAAATAAGCACCAAATTATTATCACATTTGTGAAACTTTCAGCACTATCCTTTTCGTAGTTTTCTCAAAACCGTGAACACAAAATTTTATCAAAAACTACCGAATTAATAGGCACCAAACTTCTATAAAATCCGCACTTACATAAGGATAATCTACTGTGAAAGTTTAAATTCCATCACTTTTGTCTTTTTCTCAAAATCCTCGAAAAACAACTGTTCCAGGAATTTTTTGTTTTCCAGTTTTTTCAAGAACTACTACACCGATGAGCACTAAACTTCTTTCAGACCTGCTCCCAAATGATAACTATCTTTCGCAAAAATTTCAGCCCTACCTCTTTGATAGTTTTCTCAAAACCGTGAACACAAAATTTTTGTCGGCTATTTTTCTTCTCCAGTTTCCTCGAAAACTACTCATTGAATTCAAACCTTCAAAACCAAATTAATCGAAAAAATTCGTCTTATGTAAAGGAAATTTAAGGAAATGTCCTCACTTCAGGTAAATTTGATAAAATCGCATTTTTCCCTCCGCATCCTCCAGTGAAAGAAATTTTAATAGCAGCTGCAGCTGGCATTTTTTAAATCAACAAGTTGTGAATTACACAGAAACGTTTTCATTCAAGTTATTGGAAAAAAATTGATACTGAAAAATGAAATCAGCTCAAGTGGATAACTGTTCGGAACTATTTGGATATTCCACTAATGTTAATAACATAACGTACCTAAATGACGTAAACAATCGTAGAATAGCTCTCCAACTGAGCTGAATTCAATTGGGCCTTGGTTCAAGCTGTGATTGTAATAACATTCAACTTAATCAGATTTAAACGCTCGCAAAGACAATCGATCTTCATACTCAACAATCGGAGCTGAATATTTTTATTCGAATAAAGTTATTGGATTTCAGAAAACACGAAACACGGTTAACAAGGCTTTCCATTGTGTTGACGAAATAAATAGTAGTAAAATTTTCAAGAAATTATTCATCGTATACATATGACGAATCGAAAAAATTTTTATTCGTATTCCACAAATACGAATACTACTTAACGATAACAAGATAATTCTCTCCCAAAACAGGAAATATCAATAGTGTACAGTGCACCGTTTTCTCACACGTGACATGGACACATTAGAATCCGAAAATTATGAAATTGGGGGCAGAGAGAATTTCTCATTCCCTTCGCTACATATTCCAGTCATCTTAGCAAATTTATCCGGACCAATTCGTAGAGTAACTTTTTTTTCATGAATCTATATATTTTTATGTCCTGATGAATATACTGGAAGCCTCCCACCCCTCCTGCCGTTGCTTCGCTTCAAAATTATAGAAAATCTGACCCGTTGAGCGATTTATAATGCTCCAATTAGAAAAATAATTTAATAAAAATTTGTTTCACTCACAATTTTTGAGAAAAAACTGTTCAATAATTTTTTGTGAAATTATTGGTTTTCTTACTATGGTCTTCCAAAGGCAACGCATATTCTACAGCTAAGTTGAAATACCAAAAATTTTTTTGATTTCAAATGCTGTTATGCTTTTTAATATTTATACTAGTTTCAAAGTGATACAAAATGCTGTTTATTATCCAGAGGTGCATTTCGGGGAATGATTTAGCCTCTTCCCACCAGTAGTTCCATTTTTATTTCTTTCTCTAATTTTCATGTTTTATAGTTAAAAATTCACTTGAAATTTTTTTCTGGAACATAGTGGGAATCATAAATCTAATTCAAAAACAAATAGTACAAAAGTGGATCTACATAATTATATTCTTGTAGATTCCTTCTTCACTTTTTCCTGTACCCTTGACACTTCCACCTCCAAAATAAATCAAAAGTAACTCGTCTAATATTATTTACTCTCAAGTTTTTATCATACGTACGTAGTTTTCAGTCTGGTATGACATTTTATAACAGATATGTAAAACGTTGAAGCAGGTACCTTAATTCTTATATTTTAGTCTTATTATAAAGTTAGTTAAAAATTAATGGTCAGAAAAAAAAGTCTGTGTCTGAATCTTTCTTTTCAAAAATTGGAGCATTGAGGCGTGCATCTCCATTACAAAAGCCACATTTAGTAGAACATTTCAATCTTAAAAAATAAACAGTATCAAGAAGTACATATTGGGCTGATATTATGAAACATCTCTGTGAATTTATAAACTGCCTCAATGTAATAAAAACAAAACTAATTTACAACAACCAAAAAAGGTCACGGCCATTTCAACAATTACATGACACACGTTTTCAAGTAACTCTCAGGAGCAGCCATTAACATGGACCAACTGTTTTTTTCCACTTTCCATCCCCATTCCTGTCGCACATTTGAATTACCTAACCACACCTGTACTTGATGACACATGGAGTAAGCATGCTGTCAAGAAGTCTCAACAGTTGATGTATGACTAATTTTGCTGGGCTGATTTTATAAAGCGGCATTACCAAAGTTTATTCGAAGTTACATGCTAATCTCTTTTACAATACAGTGCTTTCATCACAGAGAAACCAGCTTTGAAAATAGGTAAATTCCTTACCAGCATCAATATCACTGCAAGTTTGAACGGTAGTCTTCAATTAATACCGAGACAGGCCAAATTTAGAAAAAATATCTGCTTTCCTCTGCTATTCACAGCCAAGGTAAAGTCAAAACTACTAAATGAATGAAAGAACAATATTTTATCTTATATATTCATTTTGGTGGCTGCAGCTGTACAGATAAATATACAGTATTTTTCTATATGTGGTGTTAAAGCACAAAGTAACACAAGAAGGTAGAAATCTTAATCAAAAACTATCGCAGAATGAAGAATTGAAATATTCAGTTTCGTTTTTGTTATATTGAGGTAGTTCAAAAATTTACAGAGATGTTTCATAATCTTAGCCTAATATGTTCCCTCGTCTTTTATAACATGTTATATCATACAGTGAAAACTATAATAACTTTGGAATAAATAATATTAGAGAAATTATTTTTGATTTATTTCGGAGGTGGGAATGTCAAGTGTAAAGGAAAAAGTAAAAAAGTTATCTACAAGAATATTATGTACATTTACTTTCGTCATGTTTGTTTTTTGTTTTTTTTTGTTTTTTTTTGTTTTTTTTTATTAGATTTATGATATTATTAATTTGAAAAAATTTCAAGTCAATTTTTAATTATAAAACATGAAAATTAAAGAGAAAAAGAAAAATGGAACTATTGTGGAGAGAGGCAAAACCATTCCTGAAATACACCACTGGATATAAATAATTATTATATCACTTTTGTAAAATACCTTTGGTCGTGGGTAAAGAATTCACATGATAGAAGGTAGTCAACGGATTATTTGCATGTTCTTTAGCATGTAGACAATGTACAGGAGGGTCAACATCAGTAAAGACTGGCTAATGGCTTCTGTGTGCTGAGATGTTTTATACACAGCTCTTACACACATATGTAAATAAATACGTAGGTACCTATGTTGATTGGCCATTTATTGGTTGTACCTGATAAAATAAGATGGGTGCACTAGCTACCAACGTGATACAATCTGTGATAAACTAATTAGTCATTGTTCGATAATTACGAATTATGTACCAAGGGCAACAAGAAATTTTGTATGTTGTGATTTTATATACAAGGCACAAATATCATCCAACCTTTCATGGAGACTATTGTCAAAGGGGTGGAGCCCCTAATCTTCATCTAGAATGATATAACCACAACTTTACAATTTGTATAAATTTTAAATAAGCCTTACAGCATTTGAACCAACAAAATTTTTTGGTATTTCAGCTCAGTAAAATATGCGTCACCTTTCAGCAAATTTTTATTGAACTATTTTTTAATTGGAGCATTATTTATGTAGATAAATGAGAAAAACTGCTTGAGGGTTCAGATTTTCCACAGTTTGGAAAAAAGCAACAAAGGAAGGGTGGGAGACTTTCAATATGTTCATCAGGATATAAAAATCTATGGATTTATGAAATAGTATATTACACACCAAGGTTCAAAAGTAAGCAATTACATGTGAGGGGTTTGCAAAATGAGCGCAACGAGTGAGCAATCCCCAAGTCATATAAACTCACTTTTGAATCTTGTTGAAGAGGATTTTTATATAACTGATGATCAGAAAGCAACAAAACGTTAAAATTCTATTATAATGATAAGTCTTTCACAAAAATTATAAAAAATAGAACAAAATATCAACCTCTTCATTATGACAGATAACGTTTCATTTAGAAAATGTAACCTCTACCTCGATGTAAACCAAACATAAAAAGATGCGTCTTGTTTTTACATGAAGGTGCATTTACTTTATATTGAAATTATATTCCTCAATGATACGAGCTACTTTTCACTCGAAAAATCCCAGCATAAACATTGCTTTTCTGATAACCTATTATATAAAAAAACTTACTCCATAAATTAGTCCGGATAAACACTTATTTTTGATCAGTAATAAATGAACTAACCTAACGAGTCATTTACAAAATTTCGAACAACCATCAAAATCAAAATACCTCATTCAAGAAAATGACAATATACCAAGACCCTTCTGAAACACTAGTGCAAACATTCACAGAGTACTGGACCAAGAAGAAGGTAGAAAATGGATGCGGAATCTACATTTTTCAAAATTCCTGTTGATCGGTCGATCTCCACATCTAATTTCTAGCAACCTGATTTATAGTTCTACAACAATACAAATGACACCAATAACAATCTATCATAAATTTTTCTATAAATTATAATTTCCAAACTGATTATACCATATGCGAAATGATTTACAGCACTTGTTCCCAATAATGTACTCAAGACGAACCAGTGAGACAAAAATTCAACTTATCGCACACAATATTCTATTTTCAATTCGTTTTTTCTACGTAAACTTCGAGAGTTGCAAGAAACTTGGTTAATTAATATACAGTTCTTGTACTCGGAAAAAAGCATGAAAGACTTAAAGGTGTCAGGAACCAGTATTATAATTCGCGAACGCAGGAACTTATATGACACTGATCCAAATGAATGCTTTCAACAATAGGTAAATATGGCGCAGACTGAATTAAAAATAATATGTTCGGTTATGAATTTTCACGAGTTTAAATTTCGAAAAATCAAAAAATATTAGAGCCCAGAAAATCAAATTTTGAGACATCCAACCAAAGCTATTACTGTTTGATCTTTATCCTCCAAAAGAAAAAAACTTTGTAATATTGTTCGAAATTTCTTAATGCTACACTTCTGATGTTATTGTGATATCTAACGTTTTCTTAAAAGTATTATAAAAACCAAATTTAAGAACACATAAGTATATAAATTAGATCATCGAGAAAATATTTTTTCGATTGCCATTTAACCAAAAACTCGTGAAGTACCTACTTCAACGATATCTTAATAATCTAAAATTTAAAACCAAACTGAAAGAAACTTGAGTATGTGAGTAAGTACTATTTATTTTCAAATATCTCTTCCGCGCATCATCCGCGGTAAGTGTGTACTTTTCAAAAGTGTCAAATTTTGTAATGGCTGCCATTTGAAAAACAGGTGACCACCAAAATTTCGGCTTTATTGTAACGTCAGTTTTTAAAATATATTGTTAAAATTTTCCAATTTGATTAAATCTGAACAAAACTTCAAAAATCTAATATACAATTTAAGCCAAATTTTCAGAGAGTCTTTAGCTAACATACGTACATGTCTCACAAAAATTTTGATTTTCTGCAACCAACGATTCTATTACAATTTTACTCAATAACTTTTCATCTACATGCATTATCAATGATTTTAAACAGTCGGTCATAATCCTAAAATTAACATGTTTTATTACTGGACCAGCAGAGTTTAGATCTAATTAGATATAACAAAATCACTTTTAAACCTTAAGCTAGGTACACTTGTTGCGCGAATCAAGATATAAAGTCAAGTATGCCTTGTGTCCCTCCTAGGCATTAGCAGAATTGTCGCCATGATCAGTTGTGGAGCGCAACACACTTCAATAAAAAATTTTCATTCAAAACAGAGCAAAAACCAGTTTACCTACTCAAAATCAAAACAGAATTTTGAAACACTGATTTCTAGAAGACCAAGGAAGAAAAAATCGATGTTATAAGAGGCTGAGGATGAAAGTTATAAAAGTAAAATTCGAGCAGATCGGAAAACAAAACCAAATTTCACATAAAAATATGAGTTTCTAATAGCGTTTTTTTGATAATAAATGAACTGAAAATAAAAAAATGAGACAAACCGACCACCAATGCTGCACCTGTTGAAAAACTGTTGAGGAATACAGTTAATTTTTTTTTAGAAAACCGACAACCGGCACTATACGATTCTGTGAACGAAATAATTGATTGAAGTCCGCCTTTTTTTATTTCTATAAAAATTATGTATGTCGCAGTAAATATTCATCCATCACATTAGAATGTAGTATTTCTCCACTTAGCAAATTAAAGCAAAACCATTTCTTTTAATCCTTCTTTCATTTACTGTTTCCCTTTCACAGAATATAAAAAGTAATTTTCAAAGTCTCTAGGCCAACAAATTGAGGGAAAATGGGATCAACTTAAGCGATGGAATATGGAAATTCAAAAATAACAACCTGTGCCTCAATTTTTTTTAAAAAATTGTTTCATGATGGCAAAAAAAGGACAGATAAACCAATACAATAATTCAATGAGCTTAACTCCAGAAAAAAAGAAATAAAAAAAAGAAATGAAAAACAGAACAAAAATAATGGGAAATTTCAAAAAATACAAAAAGAAAATATTAACTGCAATGAGTAACTGACATATAGCTACAAGCGAAAATTTTCAAATTTCATCTTCGATTAAATAAATACAGACTTCTAAGAATGATAAAAACACGAACCGAACATGTGGAACCCAGGGGGCTTAAGGCACACACAAAACAAACATTTATTTCACTTGCTTTCTATCTGAGCGTTCAGACAATGTCGAATCTCTATTATTAAAAATTACAATAGGTACAAAGATTTGCAAATGAAGGAAAAAGAATGGCTGAAATATGTTATTTCGTATTTCAACACTTTTGTTGCTTGTATTTGATTTGCTTTCAAACCACGCATTTTAATTACGAGAGCTTCCCCAGCAGTACTGAATTTCATTTTTTTGGATATATAACGTCACCACTCAAAGTATTATGAGTCACGATTCATAATGATGTGTAAACCAAGATAAGCTTTTATAAAACCTGTAAAACTTCTCCCATCGAAGTCTCATGTCTAAAATTAGAAAATAAACTTAAAAATATCTCACCCGCGCATCAATTGCGGTGTGCATTTTCCAAAAGTGTCAAATTTTGTAATGGCTGCCATTCAAAAACCAGTTGGGAAAATACAGAGATCATCTTGCGTTGGACGGACTATAATAAGTTTAGGTTAAAAATAAGTTTTTAAAAGATAAGCTTTTATTTTATTTTTTATTTTTACCTTTATAGTTTTACGCAAAACAAACATTATCTCATTTCGGAAGCTTGACTGCAGTATTGTTATAATTTTAAAATCGTAGTAGTGAGTAGAATAAAAGCTTATAAAAGGAAAAAGACAAAATCCTATCACTATGGGTGAATTTTACAACCCTGTCCCTCAACTTACGAGCCACAATGCAACCACGATGCCGTAGCACCTAATGCAGAATTTGAAAAAAATATGAGTTGAAATAAAAATTAAAATAACCTTAATAAGTAATAAGTGATAATAAAATTTGATTTTAGCACGCCCAGATGTTAGTGCAACTATGTCACATTTTGTCGCATTAGTAGAGACTATAATAAAATCGTGTACTAAGGTACCTACACTCAAAATAACAGTAATAATATATTACACCCCAAGGTTCAAAAGTGAATGTTTACATGCAAGGAAAAGTTTATGAAATGAGCCCAGCAATTGAACTATTCCCTAGTCATGTAAACTCACTTCTGAACCTTGTGAAGGAAGATATTTTTTATAATTAATGATTAGAAAGCGATGAAACATTAATTAAATGCCTCATATTTACTGTTAATGGTAGGTGAAGTACATTCAATATGTTAGAATATGGTGAACACTCCAAAATTGGTATCAGCAACTGTGGCACTGTGTGTAATAAGGGTGATTGTCATACAAGATGTTCCAAGTTTGAATCCCACTCATGGTATGTGTTTTTTTAAATATTATTTCCATTAATAATTTCAAAAGGGTGGAAAGTTAGGTAACTTTTTTTAATTTTATTGAAATACAAATAAAAACATTAGGTTCCTACGAGTAAGATAGAATTTGTCATTTAGATAACAGTCTTAGAGATTAATATTGCATCAGAGAAAAGTTAACCATGTCACCTTGTAACCTTTATGTAAAAATTGTTACACGGAGGCAGCATTACTCTTTACATTAAGGTTATGCTTTGATCGATGAAAAGCGCTATCTTTGCTAGCAAAATATAAGAGTGAACACTGTCTTTTGGAAATTAATTTTTATAAAACATAATCAGAAAGGCCATGTTTGCAATCATATTTTGCGAGCAAAAAGTAGTTCCCATCAACGATAAATGATGAACCTCGATGTAAAATGATTTTCCATTAACTTAAAATTTTTATGTTTAGAAAAAATGGGACTATCCTAACAGAGAATCGGACCTGCAACCTCTGTGATACAAAGCTACCATCATACCAACTATACTACAAACCCTAGTTGAGAGAAGGGGGTCATTATGGGTTTATTTACTCATTTTGATTATTTTTTCTCTTTGAAGTAGCTAACAAATACAATAGGGTACTGGACATGTATCTCAGAATTACTCAAAATTAATAGGAGAAATAATATAGAACTTGTGTATTAAGAATCTAAAAAAAAATTTTTAAATATTAAATACAAGAGGATATATAAGACATCAATGTTGCGATGCAATAAAAATGGTACCTTGATGCGCAACCTGTTATTGTGACGTAATAAAATTGACGTTTTCATTTGTGTTATCAGAACTTCATGTTATTATCCATTAAACTGAAAGAAAACACCGATTGAAAGTAGCTTTGAGTTCATTTTTTTTGTTTCTGCATCTTAATTCTTAATGTTTTACTCATTCAGTTGGCAATTGTCATTATAATGAATAATTTTGTGAAAACTGACGATCGTAATTTGCCTACCTTGGATTTAATAATGATAATTACTTTCTTAAGGAGAATGAAGATTTTGATATTGCTGTAATAAGTGGATGGAAAACTGGACAGTAAGTTTAAAATTCATGATTTCAAAATCCTAATTAACTTATTGTAAGAACTCTAGTTTCAGTAACTTTTCATCACTAACTATGAGAATAATTTTGGTAAAATTACTTTCCAGTTCAATGAGAGCATCATAGGTGAACACAGCTATTGGTTGGGTTGAAGTGAACCAAAAAGATAACAACGGATGCATTGTAAGATGCAAAATATGTCCCAAACACAATGTTTGAAGTACCTACTATATAGTGGAGTACGAGATAGATGAGGAAAATGAAAAACTTGTTGGAGCTAAATGTAGAGGATGTGCAGCTTCTGAAGGTGCGTATTAGTAAGGGCCAGTTGCATAAACCCTAGTTGAACTTCAGTCACAGGTTAAAATTAATTTTCAGTTTTTAGCTTCCTCAAAGTGCAACTGTATAAATTGAAATAAATTGAAAATTGACATAAAGGAGAATGTACTAACAGTTTCATGGAAACTGTAGGTATGGTAAGTATATCTTTATGTTCCACTATTTCATTTTTGTCATTCCCTTTAAAACAGTGATAGATTTTAGAAAATAAAACTTATTCACACCATGAAAAAGTAGTATTCCTCCCATATAATTAAAGTTATCGTGAGAAACAGAGAACTGTAAGACATAGGTGGCTGAAATTTTTCACAGACTTAGAGGTATATTAGTAGAAGATTTTCTGAAAATTTGGTTAAAATCATGCGTTAGGTTCACGAGATATCACTAAAAATTGATTCGGGTTATGTGAAAATTATATAAAATCAATCTAGTAGTGGAATTTCAGCAATTTTTCGAGAACCAAACAAACAATTTCAGCAAAATTTTTAGAGAATCTTCAACTAACATAAATCTATGTCTCTGCAAAATTTCAGCCACCTATATGCAACAGTTCCCTCACAATTCTTCTCGATAACTTCAATTATATGGTAAGAATAATAGGTACTTTTTCACAGCATGAATAAACTGTGGAAACTCACTTTACAATGTAAAATCAATAAACTAGGTACCTTATTTTATGAATAGAAGAAAAAAATTCAAAAACTCATGAAATAGTATTTTTTTATAGGTATCTTCTATATTTACAACTGATTCTTTAATTATTAATTAACATCATTCATTTCTGCTGTAATCATTAATAATTAAAATTTTGTTCCATTGCTCCAAATAAAAATATTGTTTATGAAATTTATAACTTCTTTTTGGCTTTAGAAAAAAAGAAATGTTAATTTTTCCTTTTCATGCTTAGCTCATGTTGCCTCACTTCAGTTAACGGACAGTTCATTAACTATCAGTTCGAATACCAATGAATAATGTACCAAAAATGTAACTGCCAGTTAAAGCCTAAAGGTTACTTGACTTCTTGTTAACTGGCTGTTTATGCAACGAGTCCTAAGATACTCAAACTACTAATTATTTACATTTTATTCTACCTGACTGTGTGTCATTGAGACTAACCAACTATAATATCTATTTTGTGTATTCTAGGGGGTTGTAAGCATGTTACAACATTCCTGATGTGGTTGCATAAAAAAAGTTTGTCACCTTCTCTTACTCAAATAGAATGTTACTGAAAAAAACCAACCTTGAATAGAGTTAGTTCCGATTGTTTAGCAGCCCTTGAAGATTTTGAAAATATTTCTAAAAATGCAGTTCCTGATTGTAGTGCTGTTGTTGATATATGTTTATATCTAATTTATCTTCAAATGCTAATGTGTTATTTGCTGAATCATTTTTGCGCAGGAAGTGTAGATTTAAAAGTTTAAATATACATCAAATGGCGTTTGAATCAGGAAAATCTACATCAGAGCAGTTTGTGGCATTTTTACAAATTAATGTGACTCAAGTTCTGTGAAGAAGCTTGTGAAATGACAACTGATCAGAGTAATAATCCACTGTGGCATACTTTGCTGCTTCTGTTCTGTGTGAAGTAACTCATGCAACCAACAAAAAAACACTGGAAACTAAAATTTTAGGTGTTTCAAAAGTATCATTGAATGATGCTCTCAAACAGGGTACAGATCTCTAACCACAGGTACGAGAGGAAGTTAAAAAACAACTGTGCATTAATTTAAAAAAAAAATAGGTTTCCTAATAGATGAAAAAATGCCCCATTTTAGTGCATCACCTGATGGTATTTCCTGTGACTCAATTTTATAAATTAAGTGTCCATTTAAGGAATCTAGTATTGAAAACTGTATCAAAAATGGTGAAATAACTTCCAAAGTAAGAGCTCAAATGCAATTACAGATGAAAATATTTGGAAAATCAAAGGGATTATTAGCTGTTGCTGACCCTAAATTTGAAACTTATAAAAAAATTATTTTTATTAACGATATACTTGCTAAAGAATATGTGGACAAACTAATTCTAAGTGCTCATAATTATTGGTTGAATAATATTTATCCTTCTTTAGTACAACATTGAATTACGTTTTTTTTTTACAATCATTATCGATTTTTCATAATTTTTTTACTTATTGGTTAATATTCATCCATTCATTTTTTTGTTGTTACTTCTTTCTTATACATACTTCTAAATATCAGGAGGTTATTTCTTTCTTGTTGTTTTTTTATTTTTTTTTTATTTTTTTTTAAATATACATGGGCTAATTGTAGATGTACACAGTAAATCAAGTCTGAAAATTACATTTTATTCATTTATTTATTCATGCTTGGTCAATGAAGGTTGCAAATTAACAATACCACAAGCAATAATGATACAATTGTCCAGATATTTTATCAATTTAGAATGAACACAACTGTGTAACGAAAGGAAGTGAAATTCAAAAATCCGTCTAATGACCCTTTCAATATGAATTCTCAAACTTGCCACTTGCCTTGTCAGATACTTCAGATTTTGTCATTTTTATGCCACTTTTGACACTCGGAGGACGCACAAGTGTGCATCCTTTTTGTTGCAAAATAGAGTCTATACCTTTAAATCCTCTATCAGCCATTACATAAAAATTACGCCTAACAGAAAGTTGGTCTAAGAATCCACTCTTTTCAAATATTTCAATATCCGACGTCCTCCCTCCAAAACCTTTCGATAAAAATATAATTAGCCCGTTTGGTGTGGAAACAACTAAATACTTCATTATATTTGAATTTTTATATGAAGACCAAGTCAGAGCTTGTAAAACTGGATTTGTAGGCTTCTGAATTTCAATTTCTAGACAATCTATAATTGCTTGCACATTGCTATAATTTAGACGGAATGCCATTGGCACAACATATTTTATTTGCTCTACTGATGGCCACCTTATGAAGTGTTTCATAGTTTCATTCAACACTGGTATACAATTGAAAAAAATACGCCTTGTTTTACATTCTGACATGTCAAAACGATGTGCCAAATCAGAAAAAGTGTAATTTTTACAAATTTTCATAAGAGCAAGAATAACATTTCGCCGAATTATGCCTGAAATATTGCTAATTACATCTATTAAATGTATACATTCTTGTGGAATTCCTGTGTATTCCTTTGAATATTGAATGTAATATTCCTTTTTTTTTTCATTTGCTGATAACCAGTGTGAGTTGATAGAATTGCAGCTGACAGCAGAAATTTATGATACCTCAAAATTCTGAGACAGGCCAGTATATTCAGAAGATGATTCTATTATTTATATCTCCGGTTCATATTCATAATAAAGAAAATCACTTCCTGCTATGATATTTGAATTCGTTTGCATCAAATTAGCACATAATTTTTCAGCTAAATCACATTGAATACTTTTACTTCTGAAATGTGGCTTTATATCACACTGAGTCATTTTATCTGCTGAAATATGGTTTGTACTTAGGCAGCTACTTTGTTCAGTTAGTTCTAGCATGGGTAATGGAGCTTCATCGCAGAATCATAAAAGATAATAAAATAGTAGGAACCACCAAGTAAAGTAGCATGTATAAATGATGAAAAACTTATTATATCTTCGGTAATTAAATTAAATTCAACTGTCATGGTTGGAGGAGTTAAACATTCATTAACAATAATCTTCTTCTGTCTCCTGTCAGAGAATACACGTTCACAAGTTTCACAAGCTTTATCACGTTGGCATTTGAAAATACTGGGAACTGCATCTAACTTTAGACTATGTGCAAACTTTCCATATGAATATTTGAATGCAACATAATTTTTCAAATCTTCTCTTAGCTGAAGAATAATGACAATAACGTAGCTAGTATTAAAACTGTGTCAGATAGATAGCAATGTATGAATCACATATGTAGTTATGAATTACTCGGTTACTCACATTAAAATGATCTTCACAAACATGAAATCTTGTATTTGGAGACAAATCCGAAACTTTCCTTCTCATTGCCAATAAGCAGTTTCGTCTCATTTTTGGATTGATGGGTGATGTAAAAAAGTATTTTTCTGGATGCTTTGTACTTGTTATTTCGCACATAGGCACAGCACATGAGATTCTACTTCGCTTATTCACTTTATTCACTTTATTGTTTCCACTCATAATAAAATTATTGTATTTAAAACAGTTAGAATTAATGAAATTCCAATCACAAGAGAAGAAAACTGAATTTCAATTAAATCTTATGATTTGATATATACGCACAGCTGAGCGAATGATAACAGTGAAGAATTGTACCTATAGAGATGCGTCAATTTTCTGACGTCACACACCCTGTTCCTAAAATATCACAACGTTTTTTAGGTGCTCAACTTCACAATTAATTTACTCCAGTTCTAGCCAACTGATTTAAATGAGGTTTTCCCCAAATATTTTTATTTTTTTTAAAGATCAAGAAAACATGTTTGCTGAAAATCATGTCCGGTACCCTATTAATAGTTATTAATGGTTTTCCAACGATTTCGTTGTTTTCTGATCATTAATTATAAAAAATTTCTTCTTCAACCAGATTTGAAATATACTATTTCAATTCTTTTTTGGGAAAAATGATTCATCAAGATACAAATCCCTAGAATGGGGTTAATCTACTAATAAACATCAGAAATTGAGTCTTCGTCGGAGCATAATCACAACTCATAAACGTCATCTTAAAAAAACAGTTATGAATCTTCAAGAATCATGGCAGGAAGCATAAACACCTTCGTATTCTTTTCATCTCAAGGGAGTAGGAGAAATCATACGAACGTAATCAGCCAGAAAACGAACAATTCAGCGAGGTTATAGAACCTGAATTCATATTATCGTAAAAAAAAAAAACTGCTTTACCAATTAAAAGGGGAGAAGAGAAGGTAGACACATCATAATAAAAAATCACTCTACGTCGGTGTCGGTCAAATAACCGATCAAATAAGTTTGATAATACGAAACAATGGCTAAAACTTCATAAACGTACGCATAAATATAGCACCGCCTCATAAATTAAAGTACAGAATATATTGCACTATACTGAGTACAATGCAACTTTTCTATGCGTAACGTAATATCAAAATTGAAATTCAAATAGGATGAAGCAGGAAGAAGTAAGTATTCTAATTAGTATACCTAGTTAATTTTCCAACCTCATCTGTCAAGACTATAATAATTTGTAACGAGAAAAGCCAAGGTTTCGCCAAAAAATTAACAATTTATCAATCCAAAATATGTAATCATCTCTATGCTGTAGATACGACTACAGATTGAAGAAGACAAAACATGCAAAACCTAACCCTCATTCAAAGAAATAAGGATTTAAAATTTTTCAAATTAATATTACATATTACAGTCATGTTTCAAATGTGCCTACTATGAACAAACTGGAATAAACCACTTCATAAAATAAATTGAATTTCTTTTATTGAAACAAATATTTTGCTGACATCATTTCTCTAAAACAGAAAAAAATCTTCAGAAATTAAAATTTCCTATCTATCAAACCAAATTACAATTTCTCTTTCTTAAAATAACTTATATCTAATATTTTTTTCACTAATTTCCCATGTTTCAAAGAACAAAAAAAAAAAAAAAAACTTCGTAACATCATACTTGATTTTCAATGGCCTAACTATACGTCTGATCAACAATAATAAATTCATTACATAATGAAGTTCGAATATAAATAAATTCATTCAGTGTAGTAAATAATGAATAAATTTGTCAGTTTATGGAAAATGTATTATTTTAAAATTGTACTAGAAAAAAGGAAGCAAAATACGCAAAGCATATCATGTTTTATGCTTTTCTGAAATCAAATTATGTTTATATAAGGAAATTTACGAACCAAAGAGGTCATAACACCAAAACAGTCAATTAAGCAGAACATGTTACACAGTTCTTAATTCTTCATTTGGATAACTATTGCATTGCTAAGAATATAGCGACATAAAAAAAAACTTCAAAATTCTAATAACGGTCGTAGATTTTCATACACTTTTAAAGATATTTAGATACACCCACGTTTCAACGATCCATTCACAATTAATGTCAATCACCAAAGAATTGACGATTAAACATATAAATTTTGTTCAAATAATAAATTTCCACAAAATGTGTCTTATTAACACTTATTTGGATGAGTCAGTAACGCAACCGCGATTTTCTGAAATGGAGTATAGATTGGGGATCAAGTTTCTAAAGTTGTTAAGCTTCAATCAAATCAATGAGGTAAAGGTCAGTCAAAGTAAAAAAAATATAAAAATAACCCTACTAAAATTTATCCTAAAAGATCTATTGGAATTACTGAAATAGACGCACCTCTTTCCAATTATATAGGCTTGTAAGTCAATCACATCAAAGGACGCAGTCGGAAAAGGAAGGTACATCGGTCTTATAGCCCCGATTTTGATGATTTTTCTTTGTGAACATAAAAGCACTCATGGCCAAACTTGAACGCCTAAATGTCAAAGGTTGCGGAATACATTTTTGGTTTTTTGCAAAACAATTTTTTTTTGGCATTTCTATTCGCTCGATTTCGATTTTCTTTTTCCATTTTGTACAACGAACAGAAGATCATCAACAATATTGTTTTGAATGAAATCCGCTGAAGTAAACTTACAAAGAAAAATTATTTTAATTTACAAAAAAATTTTTTCAACTTTGTACCTAAGGGCAATGACCTCTATTATGGGTAAAAATATTGAAAAGATCCGATCGGTATAACACGGCTAGGTACAACATAAGTAAAAATCAAGTTTTTTGATTTTTGCAGATTATCCACATATTAAATTTTATGGTGTTTCCAATTGAAAGAAACAGCTGTTAACCTTAAAACTAAATTCTTACTCAGGATAGATACCAAAAGATCAAAAATTGAAACCTCTGTTTCTCTAGTAGGGCTAGCAAGTTGCAGGGCTAGAATTAAAGAATACTGATGTCTTTTGAAGACCCGCTTTTCTAGAGAATGTTGCAACGCTACCAGGCGTCCATCACTGGCCAGACATTTTTTCAGGGTGACAGTAACATTTACAACAAAAAAAATCAATGAATTCGAAATTAAGGCCAATTTTTCATGCTTATCCTGCAACGGCCTTTCCTTAAATTACAAAACTTTTCGACTAGCGCCTACTTCAATAATTTCAGATCTTACTAAAGAAATTCTAAAAGTCCTATTTTTACCTTTTAAGCAATTTTATTCCTCTTTTTATTGATGTTGATTCCATTTTTTGTATAAAAATTTCATTTTCACAATACTTTCTCTAAAAGTAACTAATAACAACTTGTAACAACGAGAAGAAGCGAAAAATGCCGCTGAACAACTACTACCGCCACAATCAAAAGAAAAATATTCAATCCTCTACCAAAAATTCAATGATAGGAGAAAATCAAAACGGGTACTGATTACTGAGAACGTTTTGATCGCCTATTTTAAAGAACTTGCTGAAATGCTGAAGCCATCCTCGTTATGGTCAAAACACTCCATGATAAAATCAACCATAGAACTTAATGATAATCTCAACATTGCATCATGTATAAAAATAGTATCTTTTCTAAAATGAAAATCGGATGGATGTTCACTAAAAAAATCTAGAGCCTTGACTGACGACCAAATTAAAAGGTTTATGGCTGAAGCTCTGGATAAAGAATATTTTGTTACAAAAGTAAGTTTCAAAATATACTATTTATTTATTTTTTCATTGGTAGGTTGTATCAGTTTTTGGTGTTATGGGAGTATTATGCGTCGATGAAATTTATCAATGTTCAAACTGAGCATGTTAAAGATCATTCTGGTTTATTTCTTGTCACCATAGCATTAACTAAAATGAAGAAACGTAAATCTTACTCTATCCATAAAGAGTATTATAATATTGTTGTTCATCATCTACGCATGAGGCTTGAGAAAGCTGCTACCAATCAATTTTTCTTAAACTATCAAAATGGCAAATGCACTGTTCAACCAATTGGCAAACATAAATTCGCATCAATGGCAAGAGATAGCGGAATTTTTAAATTTGTCAGAAGCGAAACTATACATAGGTAAATGATAAATTATTAAATAAGCGGTACAAACCAACATGAAATATTACAATTTTTTCTACAATTGTTTTATCACAGGCCATTCATTCCACCGTATATCCACCACACTTTTAGCAAATTCTGGAGCACATTTACTCAAAAACGACATGGCGCATAGAAATCAGCAGCAGTTGCCAAATCCTACACTGAAGATTCGTTACATTATAAAGAAAAGCGGCAAATCGGATTACATCCTCGATTCATCTTCCTTCAACGAGTAGTACTAATAATATTGGAAATTTCGAATCAAATGTTAAATCACTCAAATCTGAATTTAAAATTGTCACATATGAATTCAATATCCCTTGAAGACACAGATATCACACTGCAAGTACAAGTTGATGATATGATGTATCAAAATCAAAATAATAATGACCAGAATATGTACTTGCAAACTAATAATATTAATAGACCAATCTTGCCTGAAACAAACGAATATATCTGTTTTGCGAATTGTACAATCACCAATTTCACTATTCAGTATGGTGATAAATAGATTAAGCGATTACAATGTGGGTAATTATAACTTTCAACTTTGTATCTTGATATTTTCGATCTTAGCAGAATTTTCGTTTGATCCTACTAATTTAGAAGTGAAAAAGTTTGTTCCTTCATTTCAAATTAAATAAGGTCCATTTTTCAGTTTGTTATGCGATACCATAATTTATTTCAGGTCAGGTATCTTGTCTCAAATGACAATACTGTTATATCTTGCCATATATTGATTGTTATTTTCATTTAAATTTGAATCAGTTCATTCAGTTTTGTTTAAAAGTAAACAACAAGTTTGTTCATCAGTTTTAGTTACCCTAATTCATAATTCGTTTTGAGTTCTTACATAGTTTTGTGTTGTCCCCATTGTCTCAAATGGCATTAATCAAATTGACCATAACATTTATTGGTTGTTCTTTACATTTGTATCTTCATTTAAGATGTTTCCCCGTTCATTTACCCGTTATAGTTAATTTAATTTACTTACATAAATTTTCATGCTGTTTCAAATTAGAATTGTTACTTTTGATATTTTCTTATTCCCTGAATCAAATTATTATTTTTTCGCTGTTGTGTGTTCAATTAACTTTATTTTTTTTGGAACCTGTGGACGAAGCTGATGTATTAATTTATCTTTTTGCAACGGCAATCGTCGTTACTTATCTTTATCACGTTTCCATGTCATATTTTATACACATCTACTCTGAACAATTACAGCGTTTCCATTCAGTCAAAAAAATTTGTCCTTTTTCAACGCTAAGGTTAAAAAAAATTTAATTATTTTTAGCTTTTAGAGTAAGTGTTGCGAAAAATAGCAAACACAACTTGGTCGTAGAGTAAAATTATCGACTCGTGGGATTACTGCACTCGTCTATGGCTTGGGCTTGCAAAAATCGCACTCGTTGATAATTTCACACTTCCCTCCCTGGTAATGTAATATACTAATTCATTCGCATTAGCATCAATGTTGCTGTGAAACTAACGGTTTTTCAGTGATAACTGAAAAAACATTTCGTCGATTCGGAAAAAAATTGAATGGGACTTATCAAGTGCCAATACATAGTCAATATTCAGCAATTTGGTGAGAAAATGTTATTTTTATATAGTATGTTGGCAAACAACAAAATACTTTCGTAAAGGGTGACTTAAAATCTATTATTACACCACTGATCCAATATAATTTATTCTGCAGTTAAACTTGGTTATGAACAGGAACCTAATTTGTCCTACAAAAATTGAGCAGTGGTAAAAGTTTGTTAATTGCATTACCTTTGAAAAGGATCCAAACAGGGTCGGTGACAGAATATCCTAAAGGAGGGCGTTCCGAATCAAGTATTTTTTTCACATTTTTTCCAGTTTTCTCTCACACAGAATTCCCCTTCCTACTTCACCCGACCGTCATCGAAATAAAAAATAGGTTCAGTTGCTCCTTGAACCTATTTTCCCTTTTTTTCTGGCCATGCAGAGGTTCGAACCCAAAATCCTTAGATCCAATCGTTGATTGAATATAAGTAAGACTGACAAACCTAATGGAGAAGTTTTCCACAAAAAATCTAGTTTGTTTTTAAAACACAATGATGCATTAGTAGTACAGATCTTCTCTTTTTCACAAATATTTCACTAAAATGTTTTTCAACTAATCCTTTTTCTTAATTAGGTATGATAAAAAACCTATACACTGAAGAGTTAGCAGCTGCAGACAACAAAAATTAAAACCCTTTAAAAAAATGGTTGTTTACTGAACGCAAAAGAAAACGTGAATGGTCATGTACCTTTTTGTTCTTTTTCAAACCCGGATCCCCCAACAGCAGTGAAACCTGTAGAGGAATTCTATTCATTTCTCGGATCTAAGTTTGGTGAAAAAAATTTAACATTGGTTTGTTGGTCTGATTATAATAGTACATATAGTCGATGGATCCGATAAATATTTTATAAGTAGTGTTTCTCTATGTTCCCTCACCCCACCCGAATTATACACATAGAAGAAAGGCCGGCCCGTAATAAAACATCAAATTTTCGCTAGTTCAAAATTAAACTTAGGTACTGGAAACTAGAACCTAAACCACCGACTTCGACTGAAAATACTGTTTGACACACAGATCTGATTAAATTGAGTTCGATACAATTTCCACATGCGTTTTCCCACAAAACCATTATTTAACTTTCATTTGTTCACATGTCGAAAAATTAACATGTTTTGAGTTTCCTCGTCCCAAAAAACGCGGTTCAATTTGTTAAAGCCACTGAATTAGGAAATACTTAGCATCCTTTCTCTGATTTAGATTTATTCATTTTCCGAGGGTCGGGTAGCAATTATTAATGTCTAATATAGAGATATTCTAGCTAAAAATATACTCTTTTTCTTCATCAATACTATTAAATATCATTCACTTTTCACAATTGGAGGGCTCAGTGTAAATACGTTCAGATTCAAGAGCTATTTTATCTAAAAATTCACGTAATGTACTGAAAGAAAGAGAAAGTAACTATACGAATTATTCTACAAGGAAATATTTTCGTCTCCTATCAATTTTGGAAATATATTATATCCTCACGATTCGCAGAAAATAGTTTCCTCCGTAAAACATAAAAGAGATACGAGAGATGACTGTGAGAACACCACCTATTAGAGACTGTAGAGTGCATACTACAAGTACAAAACTCAACGTAAACTTAGAAATCACCAAAAGCAAACACGAATCATCAATTAACCAAGAATAAAACTGACCAACGCGGAGTGATCCAACCATGTTCGAACATAAAAAGTTATTATAATCTTAATATTATACATTTATTTATGTTGGTTTTTTTCCCCCCTTTCTATAAACCACTATTTTCATTTCATGTCACGATTTTATTTTCACCTTCATTTTCTCTATCTCTCCTGCTCGGCATTATAATATTGTCTCGGCGAATGCAACACATATACAAAAAATATCGCCAAAGTGGGCAAATTCCCACCCATCGAATTAATCCGCACTTCTCTTTCACACTTTCAACCGATCATTATACATCATTCTGCCCACATCAGACAACAAAAGATCCCTCGTCGAGGCTGAGCTATTTTTCCCACGACTGAGTCAACAATACATGCCTACAGTGCAAAATCGTGATTATATATAAAAATCTGAGGTACCTACAGAACCCACGTAAAATGAAATGGAATAAAATATAGATCACACAGCACACATCGAAATTCGCAACATCGTCCCAAGAATTTTGTCCAGTAATGACTGATAAGAATACAGTTATTTTATCGCTTATCATTTCTTTGACGGAGCAATTCGTCGTCACTTTGCAAAAAAATAAAAATTACTAAATACAGTGAAAAATTTTGTAAAAAACATCAGACGACAACTTCATCAAGGACATTTAGGATTGCACAAACAACCATAATAATTTTGCATCAAAAATATGATCATACCTCAACAATTTTTTGACGCTTCTGTCGAATATTATCGTCCGGATCTTCGCCACCGACCACCATCGGATAATGGTCACCTTTTGCGGGAGGAACTACATCGGGGTTACTATCCGAACCTATTTTTGGTAACTGATCAACTCTCACATCACTGCCACCGAATGTTGCTGGGCTGGATGCCTTAGGAACCTTCAATAATATATCCGGCCGTTCCAGTACCTTCTGATTACGTTGTTCCTCCTCAATTTTGGCACGTAGCTTCAATCGGTCGTCTAGTACGTGCGGATCAACGTCACTTTGTAAATTAAAATGTCGATTGAACGGTTTCACTTGATCTTTAAGCGCCTCCGCGTGCGGGGGTGCAGGAATGAGGAACTCGGGGCCAGCATTTTGCATACTTTTGTACACACGAGATAAACTTTCACGAGTAGCCGCACTTGTCCGAAATTCGGGTAAGTAGAATGTTCCGCACACAACCAAAAGAAAAGTACAGAGTATCACCATTATTAAACATCTTTCGGTAGATCTATACGGCTTTCTTGGCAGTAGCGGAACACCATTCCAGTAACGATTATGCATTGACAGCAAACTCATGTTAAATTCTTATATTTTTAATTGAATTTTCACTTTAGAAAATAAAGACGAACACGTATAGACATGCTGATATAAATTTTACATCACGGTAAGTAAAAAAACGATTCTATAGAGAAGAAAATTAATGATGGCATCCTGACTACCATATTACAAAAATCGAAGCGAAATAATCTCAGTATTAATACACGAACATAATAAAAAGTAAAATAAAATATAATAAGAAACTAGACACCAAACACGAAGCTATAACATAGAAAGCACAACTCACTCACTCCGACCTCAGCAAACCGAAACCAACTAACTGAAGACTAAACGTCAAACGACTGAGCCTAAGAATACTCCTTCGAGAATATAAATATATATATATATGATGAAGGCAACGTAATAGTAGATTTGGTATGGCAATTATAGATAGCGGTACCGACGCAACAAGTTCTGCTTTCTACAAATCTGATTGGAGGAAAAGTACGCCTTGTGCATTTGCTTGCAAACAATGGTGTACAAATTACCCTATTCCGGAAAATCTGAATATTCTGATTGGTCAACGTCGATTAATTTGGGGTAAATTGTACGCGCGTGTACACGTGCACAGTGTAGATGTTAATGTCAGTCGATCTCTTATAAAACAACAGCATGTTGTTTCTATCATATATATCCTCAAAGGCATACACGTAAACCTGGGAAGCTGGAGTAGAGCGATTTGGACAGGGACCATCTATACCCTGGTATCCATCATGAACTGAATTGATATGAATTGATACTTGATACCAGTTGATACCCAATTTAAAATACACATGCTATCAACTCTTAGAAATTATCAATTCATATCACTTCTGTTCATGATCCATAGCCCTATTCACTTTAGGTACAATATGATGTTATACCTGGGTTGTTGATAAAAGGGAAAGGAAAAAACAATAATTCACAATTATGTGGCTGAGAAACTTATAAATTTACTGGTTCAATGGTGTATTGATTACTCTCAACTGTGCTGTTATGTGTAACTAACTTTATAAAATCTCAGCTCTGTTTAATAGGATTACACTAACTGACACCAACCTATAACAGTTGAGATACTCCACAAATATTCAAATAAAACTTGGCATGACCATGAAGTCATATAACATTCCTACATTTGTGGAATTGCCCTCCTGGTATAAAGGCCGGTTCACAATTAATGGGAACGGGTAATGGAATTTAAAAGATAAAAATTCATATTCAGGTGGAGGCATTCACGTAAGGTCAAGAACGAGAATTGCCCAAGAACAAGAACAGGAAAGATGGTTCAAGTTTATCTTTTCCATTCTCCTTCCCAGATTTTTTATACTGCTTATGAGCAGTTTCATTTGGTTACCAAAAATTTTCCCAATCCTGTTCCCATTAATGTAGTATTGTGAACATAAACAGCTACATTCCCATTCCAGTTCCTGTTACCATTCCCATTACCATTGCCATTATCATTGATTGTGAACCAGCCTTAAGTTGGGGTAAGTTGGTGTAAGTTGATGTAGTCCTATCAAGCAGAGATCATGTTCTTAAAGTGAATAAAGTATAGAGGTCCAATTCACTCGTTTTCAGTGAAGTTACTATCCCACTCCATTAAACCTATAATTCCAATTTAAAATACACACTAAATATGTGTTTTTAAACAAATTTTTGGCCATAATTCTTTTAAATAAATGAAATTTTAGAGAAGGTTTCAGAAAATAAAATAAGCCCAAAAACAAGAGGTTTGAGCAATTAGAAACAGAGAAAATTGAAAAAAAAATGAAATTGTGCATCAAATTGGCTTGATTTAATGTTATCAGTAAACTTGACTTTAAAGAGAACTAATAATAACTACTCATTTTCATGAAATCACTGTTTTTGATACTTATCATCTGTTGTTTTTAGAGTTAAGAGCATTCAATGCTTTGGAAGATACCTTTGAAGATATATATTGGAAAGTTGAATAAAACAGAGTATCATCATTAACAATTATATTTAGAATGTTTGCCATTCAAGAGACAGACAAAGGGTAAACTCAATATAAAGTGAGCTCATATAATACATACAGACATGAGTACATCGACATTACAGAATATATAAGTAGTACATCACAAAGAATGAAGAGTGCGTACTAGTAGAGATAAGTGTTGAATTACAAAGTTAAAACTGTTGAGGAGAGATGAGATCTTTTCAATCGAACACAGTAAAAAACAAAAATGTCAACCAAAATATTATTCATAACATCGTAACAACTACTGACAAATGGAGAACAACCTCAGTCGGTCAGAGATGGAAAAAGGTTTGAGGCAGCAACCAGTGTCGCCACATATGAAATGTGAAAATGTTACAAGTATATTAATTTACAGGTTAAGTATATGTTTACACCAATGTATTTGTGAGGGAGTGAGGGAATCATATCCCAACAAAAACGAGTGTTATCAAATAAAATAAGATTCAAATTTAACTGGTTTATTAAGATGTCTTCACCATTACAGACATTAAAGATCTGATTGTACACAAAAATATTAACAAGAAACAGGCTAGAGTTACACAATTAAGATTATCATAGTTAGAAAGTGGTTGTACAACTAAAGTTGACTAGAATACATAAAAAATGCAGGATTGTAACATCAGCCTAACATAGGAACATTCATGACTACAAGTAAACTGAAGATTAAACAAACACAATTACAGAAATTCATACTTCAATAAATCAACAATAAGTGATGTGAGGCGGTAATGACGAGGAACGAAAAAGAGTAAGAGAGAAGTATTCACGATAGAATTTATTAGCAGACTAAAATTACATTTGGAAATAAAATATGAATTAATATGAAATGGGGAAGCAACAGCGATAGCGGATTGAGAATGGTAGGGGAAGCACTTCGTGACGAGAGTGTACGTGTGACATATATATATAGATTGACGTGATGATGATGATGAAGAATGAGATGAGGTGGGATTTCGTATCAACAATAAGTGTTGTTTTTATCATCAATGGTTTTCCAAACCTGCTTGTTTACTGTAATCTAGTCACCAGACATCTTCGTTTGTTTAGTTTATTATGCGGTTACACTTTGTTTTTATATGCAGCTTATTTAGTCATTTTACCAAATATTTATGTAGTGATAATTTGTCCATTTAGAAATACAGAGTATGGTAGTCATAAAGAAAGATCGTATGGTAAGAAATTTGAGTATTTCATTTGTTTGGTCTTAAACTTAATTTTTACTAACAGATTATGGGCCCAGATATGTCGCTAATCCATCTCGATGTGTTAATCAACATTCGTTTGTTTTCTTTTTTTTATAGGTTAATGTTCCTCTCTTAGCAAATGCTTCAAAGATTGACACCAACTACAGATTGATGCATGAAGAGCTCTCTTTTGACTTAGCACATTGTTCGTTTATGTCCTTTTGTGTGTACCTTGTCAATAATGGCAGAGGCCCAGTCATTTTATGCAAAGCTGGATGCACTGAAACATGGCAGCAGTTAAAATCAATTTGTTGGGCAAAAGTACAATGGTTGTAGATTTCAACACTTCATGAAAGTTTGTAGTGAAGGATGGGTTGAGATGCTTAATTGAACCATAGCTGTAAATATTGGATGTGATTATTATAAGAAAACTGATAAATGTTCTTCTTTAATTACTTTTCTCAGTGACTCTCAATTGTGATATGCTCAGAATACCACTGAACCATTTGAGATTATCAAAAAAATCGATCGTATGTATTTAAAGTCTGGTACAGCGAGCCAGATCCTGCTCAAAAGTGAGTAGATGAACCTGCACCACAAGGATGATGGTAATATGAAGATCAACTTTATAATTTTGAAGAGATTGTGGTCAAGTTAAAAGCTATGAATATTGTTCTTAAAAAGCAGGATATCATCAAGCAGCTGATAATGTCACGCACCTGAGTTAAAACACTGTAGCATTAATACTAGGAAAAGAAACTGATCTTAAGTTAGAACAGATCAAGTTGAAGCTGCTGAACAAGAAAGCTACGTTTTGTAGGTCTACAAGTTCATAAAAATTCAATGAATCACAGTCAGCAATGGTTGCAAACCATTTTGGTAACCGTCAGTGATACAGTCATCAAAATACAAACACAGGTAGTCATCGTAGCTTTGATGATAATAATAGTAATGATTATAGAAGTAATAATGGTGAGTTGAATTATAATCAATCATTGTCATGTAATAATAATAATAATAATAATAATAATAATAATAATAATAAAAATAATAATAATAATGAATCTGTTAAATATTTTAACTGTGACAAATTAGGCTATGTTCATCATATCGAAACAACATATTATTTCAATTGTTATTACGATTTATAATTAATCTCATTCACAAATTTTATTTTCCCAATGCTACCCATTATTTTGTTATTTTTAATTTTATTTCTTACCTGTACATGTGTATTAACGCTCAATGAATTATAACAACAATTGTGGAAACTATTCCACTTGGAGATTCTAAACTGGTTTAGCTCCTTCACACCATTTTGCCATTGGAGGTCTGATGGATGCTGCCACATTTAGAACTCTTCCACAATTTCTTCCTCATTGTTTAACACTTGACACTGATACTATTCAATCAAAATATGATGTACCTGCTACATCTCTGTTTAAGCTTGACCCAAAATGGAATAAAGCTCCTCTGCCAATCGCTGGTAGAATTTCTTCATCATTCTCTTCTATACTGTTGTAGAATGATACAACAGGATGTGTCACCATCTTAAACTGCTCCTTAATTTCATCTTGAATATACTCCAACATCACTTTGTACAATGAGTTGTTACCCTTGCCACATTCCTCATATTTTTTTGGAGATGGAGGAAGATTTTCAGGTGTCACAGCCCTTTGCATCTCTGTTGGAAACATCCTGATGTTTCTCCTTACTCTGGCTAAATGACATGGATCCACCCTTCATACATATTTTAGGTATGGAGACCATACAGAACTATGGTTTTGACGATGGATTTTTCAGATGAACCAATAATTTCCTTTTCATCTTGATCTAGATCAACTCGAATACCTTTTTCCTCAGTTTGTTTCAAAACTGTAGGAATGGTATCCAGGTCTCGGAGTTGTAGTACATTAATTTCCTCAAGAAATTTACTACCACCACAAAATATGTGAGGATAACGTTTATCCAATGACTTGTAAATGACCTTATTCCACATGTTAGCAAATACCAATTTCATCTCAGATTTCAAAACTCTTCTAAAAAGAACCATGTTATTTCCCATTGTTGTAATATCAACATGAGAACCCCATCGATCTTTTATGAACCTCTTAAATCTACCAAAATTTTCTGTAGAAGTAATTTGCATTACATCAATTGACATAATATGTAGAAAATGGCAATCAACTGCTACATTTATTTTATGTTGTATCATCAGCAATGATGCTAATATTTCCACCATGAATGACAATCATGCCAACAAGATCTAGGGTTAACTTGTCAAATTTTACAGTTTCATCAGCAAGAGTTGTACCACCCCAAGGAAAAATTTGACCATCCAAACACCCCCTTGAACCAGGTAAATTTACAAATCTCTTAACATTTCCTTCCCAATCCCTCAAATATTCAGCACATATAGGTTTCAGAACAAACCTTTCACTTTTCATAACACTCAATTTTTTAAATGACTGGCAAATAGCAACAATATTTTCTGAAAGATAAAAATAACTAATCTCCATTTTCTTTAAAATACTAGGAAAATTTATTTTCTCACCCTCACAATTAGTTTTACACTTCAACATCATAACAAACAAAAATCTAAATATTTATGAACAAAAAATTTTTAAAAATTACTCACACAAAATAAATTTTAAAAATTCACTTTAAATTCTATATGGAAATTTTTTGACAAAATTTTTGTGTTTGAAATGTTTAATAATGTATAGCAATCAATTTCACTTGCACAGATATAAAAAGCAAAGTACAAATATAGATTATGTTCAGAAATGACCTATCGATTAACTTTAATAAAAATAACTGAACACAATCGAAAACTAAAGACAAATTAATTTCCTTTAGCTTGAGATTACTCATTAACCTCTTTTTTTCCATAATTTCCATACTTCCCAAAACTGACATCTTTTTTTTCAAAAAGTTCTTTCTTAATTTTCACACCATTTTCTCATTTTTTTTCTCACAACTTATCGTGTACAAGATCTAAAATTACATCTTTCTATATTCCCCATTTAAGAATCTTTACAATCAAATTGTCATACGTTGTAATTTATGTATTTTACAGACGAACTATAATTGTTTTAAAGCTCATCATTGCAACGTCTCAGATCACATTTGCCGTAAAATTGAACAATGTTCACAAATCCGCAATCCCCATTGTTACAGCTTCGACAAGAGTGTATTTTGAAAAATACAATTGAATTTGTATCTACCAATAAACAATTCCTATTCTATATACCATTCAACTCAATTTAACTAATTTGGCAAATTTCATCAGATCTAACATACACACCAATTATAATAATAATTGTAATTGGGACAAAATCAAATGCAGATTTCACAGAATCAGAACCCAATATAAAAAACTTTGCAAATCACTAATCAAAAATAATCTAGCTCTAATTTAAGATTATGCCACTAAACAACATCCCCTTTGTAGTAAATGTGGCACTACAATTGACAAAATCAGAGACATTTTTGAAGACCTCCTATTTGTTGTCATGTACTCATTTATATAGATGGACAATTCCTCATAGAAAATGAATTATCCCTGAAAGACCAAGATGACATTTTGAAAAGAACTGTCATTTCTGATCATTACTAAATGTCACCAAAAATTTCAAATCATATTCCCAAAATTTCCAACATTTCTATGATGATTTCTTTCAAACAAAATTTGCTTTAGATGAAACCCTTGCCAAATATTCAAATGAAGTTTATATTGTTAGATAAATTTCCAACTTTGATAACTCTATTCACACATATTATGATGCTTATCTTATTCATTCTATGAATATACAATATATTTTAGATGCTTGTAAAGATCACAACCTTTTCTCAAGCATTGTTTCAATAGATATAATTAAAAAAATCTATCAAAACTAACCCCATTATTGTTGAAAAATAATCTTGAATTAACCATCCCTCATTACAATTACCTTAACTACTATCACTTAGACCTAATAAACTGTAACTTATACAATGACAATCTGGACATCTAACTCAAAGTTCCCATCAAACAAAAAAACTCTCAATTCTCTACCTACAAACCTACAAATTCATTCCTTTTACATTCAAATTACATAATAACTAATTGTGTTCCTGGGATCAAGAACCGTCAATCATCATACATAACTCTAATAATGATTCAATTCATTACATAACAAGCACTGACCTGCACTACTGTAATCTTGAAAAACCTTTATGATTTCTTCCCAATAATCGAGGATCCAATGAAGTTTCATCTTGCGCTAAAACTTTATTCTGGAAAAAGCCTTAAGAAGAACTTATCAAATCATGAGCATTCCATTGAGAAGTTAATCACAGAAAAACCCTTTTCTACCAGTTTTCAGAAAACAAATTTGCAGTTACTAACCCATCAAATCTTAGTTCTTTCGACACTATTTCAAAAAAATCATTTTGATATTTCTACTAATTCATCATTCATCCTTCTCCTGAACTTTTCTTTTAACAATACCTTGTCATGTTCAAATCATCAGCAATGAATATGATGGTTTTTCAGAAACAATTATCCCTATAGGATTTCCTTGCCCACGAGATATGTCGGATGATGTTCTTATAGAACATCATTTACCCTTACTATGGACTGACTACAATGTCATTATTGATTCTGATATCAAAAAAACTATCTCACTCCTAAGCATTTGTGCTTATAACCCAAACTGGACTATTTTTGTTCCAAATTTCTCTCCCCTATCATCCACAATCAAGATATTAAAGAAAAACTTGATAATATCGAAATCAAATTTCATGTAAAATAATTCCATCTTTCCTCTAAATATTATTATCCTTATATGGTTATTCATTATTACTTTTACTATTATTATCATTAAATATTTTTTACTTTTTAAAATTAAAAAACCCCTTGAAAGTAGATATGTCACCCAATTATTAAATGAATTAACAAAACGTATTGAGAAAAATAAATTTATTGTAAATGCTAATCAATTACCCAATAATGAAAATTATGAAGATGTTTAATATCATATCAATGAATGTTTTTTAATAATCAAATTTATTATGTCAAATATTATTATATTCTATTTCAATAATTATTATTATTAATTTTATATTACTATATTTGTGAGATCTTGTTATCATTTCTTACATTATTTATCATATCATATTTATATATTTTCCATTCATGTTTTTTCCCAAAACACATGCCTAAATATTATCCTTCTGTCATGTAACTCTAAAAGACAGAATGTCAGTCGTAGATCTTTAATCAATGATAATATAAAAGTATTGTTTTCTTTTTTCCTAAAAAAAAATCCAATTATCCCTAAAATTATCTCTTATACAAATACATTTTACCAATTTCAAATTTCTCCAAATTTAAAAATTTGATTTACCCCCAGTACTTATCCCTATATAAAATTCTTTATCCAATTTAAAATTTTTCAAAGTTTAAAGTTCAAACCACCCCGAATACTTATCTATTCTTAAACTTAATCCTACTAATACCATCCATCCAAAATTAAAAAATCAAAATCCTATTATAAAATTCAACTTTTATCCTCAAATTCAAATTTTTCTAGCTTTGAATTTCAAAATACCCACAGTATTTATATGTAATGATATTTTTATATCATTCATGTTTAATTAATACATCTACTCCATATTCACAATTTCCTTTATTATTCACCATATTTTTGTACATTTATTCTTCCTTTTACTCATATCATTTCAGTCGAGTTCAAACTTGATATTCAAGTCTTGGCTTGTCTGATGACATCACCATCTCTTCTTTATAAACTGTTCTCATCCATAATCATGATGTCACATTTTTTCCAAATATATTTCAATACCGTGCTATTATTCTAATTTTTACTAATTTCTTAAAGACTCCTATTTTATGTCATTTCTAATACATTTCATTAGTTTTATCCAAACTAAGTTTTCCTTAATATCCTATCATATTCATATCTCCCACAACACCTAATTCAAATCACTCGAACTATCACCTTTAGTAAGTTATTAGTCTAATGTTCTGTATAATTCATTCTATTAATTTCATCTAAACTTATAACAACTAGCACACTATTTTGTAATTATTTAAATATTATACCCTTATTAAAACATAATACTGTCATGTGTTGTTTTGTAACAATTACACTGTTACAGTCGCCTTTTTTATCGGGTTTAGTTACAAATACCCATTGTGTGTCTATTTGATTGTTTTTCATAAAGTACCTCTTCCCATACATTCATTTCTTTTAGAAGTAAATTTATTAAATAATATTATAAGTTTTTTTTTTTTTGTTCCTATTTTTATAATATTAAATTTATTTATATTATGGTTAATTTTACCTACCTTTTAATTGAATAATTGTAAACGTTAATTTTAGAATTTTAATTCTTAAGGTTTTAATATTACCTAAGATTTTATTACTAAGTTAATCCTGAATTGCTAGTTTCCAATAATTTTTAAAAGGGTTATGTTCTATTTCATAAATTGTTTTGGGAAAACAATCTTCGATATATTTTTGATTAAATTTTCGTGTTATATTATAAACTATTGGAGGTATGATATTTTTAAGTTTTTAATGTAATCAGAAGTTTTTACTATTAAGTCATTTTCAAATTCAGTTAGTGATGTTATGTCTTTATTTTCATAAAATTTATTAATCGCAACCAACGTAATATTTAGCAGAAAATGGATCTCTTAAGCAATATCCTGTCATGGTATAACCTATAAGTATTTTTTATTCAATTGTTTTTTTTTTGTTTTTTTTTTTGAGTTGTTGTATTTCTTTGTCTAATTTCAATTCGGATGTGTCTAAAAGTAAGTGGACCAAAATTTTAATGTAGTTTAAATTTGGTTTTCTATTAAAAAACATTTTGAAATGAGTTTTAAATTTGGAATTTGATTTGGTGAGATCAATTTATTAAATAAGTAGCTGTTGTTTCTGCATAAGCCCAAAATTTTAAATCTAAGCTGTGTTTGATTGGACTACACTGGCTACACCATCCTACACCAGTTTTGAAAATGTGTTTTATTGGATTGGTGTAGTTTGGTGTACGTATACATATTTTGTTTGATTGAAAAAGCGTAGATTAGTGTAGCTGCATGGGTGTACACCATCTACACTGGCTTTTTAGGAGGTGTAGACCAGTGTAGTTTGGTGTAAATAGAGTGAAATTGCAATTTAAAGAAATCAATTTCTTATCTGTTATCATTCTCCCTCATTTTGCAAAAAAATAAAAAAAAGGTATTATTTATCAGTTTAACAATTTGGACATTTTATTTGCGAATAGGTAATTTGTTTTCTTCTCACTAAAATTCGAAGAATGGTTTTCAAATGCTTTAAAAATTTACTCAAATGATAGAAATGAATTCTCAAAACAACAAAAATATCATTAAACAACGTCATAAGTTGCTACTCCACACGAATTATTTAATTGTTTGTATATCTATTGAAAAATGTGAAGTTTAATTTGTAATTTAGTGGCAGGTATTATATCCTTTTCTGCACCAACAGTTATAAATCAAAATGGAAAAACAATTGCTCAGTAAATATGATCATATAGTCTTGTGCAGGCTCTCAAATCAAATGACAATTTTATGCCAAGAATTAAGATTAAAGTGAGAAGTATTATTTCCTCTTTTTTTCATTTCTTTGCAGTTATCTCTGTTTGGGCAGCTACAAAACTAAAGGATGTGTAGGAATGCTGCTATATGTTTCTTGCAAAACAATTCAGGCAAATTGTTGAGGTGTTGCCTCAATGCTTTTCCCATTTTAATGATAATAATCATGAAAATTTACTTTTAGTTCCACACAATCACAGCTATCGAACATAATTACTAACAAACTGTTGCTTGTAGTGAGCTGAAATTTTTGGGAGACATCAACACATGCTAAGTGAAAAATCTGTGAAAATTTTAGCTCATTGGTACGTTTAGTTTTTGAGATATCACTGAAATTCCCAACTGTGCTTAGTTCATATCATTTGAATGACAATCCAAACCAAATTTCATTGATAACTCAAGAACTAAACGTAGCAATAGGCTGAAATTTCCACAGATTCTTCTCCTAATATGTGTTGATGTCTCCCAAAAATTTCAGCTCTCTATAATTGACGGTTCACTTATAATTCCTTTCGATAACTCTAATTTTTGACATTTATTTATTTAAGAGAATCACTGATACAGGATCAATCAAATTGCAAGAAAAATTGGGTACCATAGAGGTAAACTTTTAAATACATATTGGCATACATTAGGTGAAAATTTCAATGAAATTTGATTCTGGACTTTGATGATATTGTTGAAATTAATTCCCCAACTGGATTTCACATCATTTGAATTTGGAACACGAAGTCCAAACAAAATTTCAGCAATAATCCTTGAAGTAAATGTAGGGTTTCATTGAAATTTCCACCAAACATTCAGCTAATTTATTTGGATGTCTGAAAATTTAAGATCTTCAAATTAAATACAGCTTTGATCATAATTTACAAAATTATTTTCCAAATAGATAAAAAAAAAGAGAGAAATGGAAAGTGTAAAAGTGATAAGTGTTATAACAAATGTAATTCAACAATCATACCAAGGCTATAAGTCAACACTCAAATCTACACCACTCCTCAGTATATTTGTTTGATTGGCAATTTTACATCCTGGTACACCATCCTACACCATAAAATTCCTTAGTACACCATCCAACACCCATCTGCATCAATCTACACCTGGTGTAGTCCAATCGAACACAGCTCTAAATTGCTATCAAAAATCATTGCTCTAACTCTTCTCATTATAGTTTGGTTTTGGTGTTCTACAATTCCATTAAGTTCTGGTGAATATGGAACTGTTGTTTCTAAAGTAATTCCATGTTCATGACAAAAATTCAACATTCTACTGTCTGTATATTCTATCACATTATCTGATCTCAATGTGCCTATCGGTGTGCTGGAAATTTTATTTTTCATGAATTCAACTACTATTTTGAAGTTATTAAATACATCATCATGGGAAACTATTGGTATAACAAAAGTAAATTTTGAAAAATGAACATTAAATGTTAATAAATATTTTTGATCCTGAACTGAGGGCAAAAATGATCCCATTATATCTGAAGAAATTAATTAGAGATTTCTATTAGGTTTTGTTCGAAAAGTATTGTGACCTAATTTATCATTATTTGTAGTTTGACATATTTCACAATTAACAAATTCATTGCCTTCAAACTTTAATGAAGGTGGTATACCTATTGATAATTTTTGCAATAACTTTAAATATCTTCCTTTTATATGTCCCATCCTTTTACGCCATAATAATTTTTTTTTTTCAGTGGTGGTATTTGTATAAAGA
Organism: Ericerus pela; assembly: GCA_011428145.1. Classification (NCBI taxonomy): domain Eukaryota; kingdom Metazoa; phylum Arthropoda; class Insecta; order Hemiptera; family Coccidae; genus Ericerus; species Ericerus pela. The sequence goes on along the minus strand of WOFM01000152.1, from coordinate 14,847 downwards.
ACTATTTGATTCTGATTATCACTATTATTATTATTTTCATTTTCAAACTGACAATTTTGGTCTAGGTTACTAATTTGATTATTGTTGTGAGAGTAATTCAATACTTTTAAATTACCTCAACAAATAAGATAATTTCTAATTATTATCTTTTATTAATATTTCACTTCAATTATTACAAACACTTTAGAATTATACTTATTACTATTTCTTAATATTAGTGAAACCTAATGTCCATAACAGCTAGTATGAACCTTAACGTTTCTACTCGACTGTAGGTTTAGGAATGATCATGTCTTTGAAATGAAGATATGACATTACTTTCATTTCCTTTGTTTCAATCAAATATGGCCGACCAAAAAGGTGGCGTGATACAGAACATCCGCCAAATATGATGACACAAAATTGTCAGCATATCTGGTGGTGTCTGATCGTGAGAAGCTAGGTGAAATATAGACAGCTATTATTCCGAGAATTAGGAATAATAGTTGTCTATATTTTGTTCGACACGTTTTTGTAGACGAACTGAATTGTCTGCAAAAACGGGATGGAACAAAGGTCCCAGGGCAAAAGAAAGCCCGAAGCTCCCGCTTCGTTAAATTTTGTGTTCCTGAAAGTTTACTTTTTTACTATATTATATTGCTAATTCTAGTTATAAAACAATATTATTTATGTCACAAATATCTCTTAATTTTACGTTGCGGAATTGATCATCACCTAAAATATAAAATTTAGCATTTGAGCATAGAAATTTATTTCTGCACATTGACTTAATGGATATAATTTGGCATAATCAAATTTATTATGCTTTTAATGTTAACTTATTATATTTTATTACAAGAATAGACTTAAAATTATGGACCATCAACGATGTATTGCTCCCAATGCCAAATCGTTTATTTGATTGTGCGCATTGATAGCAACACAATTTATTTTTAGGTTCACGTAGACCAATATGGCCACTACGAGTGTTAATAAACTACACCAGCCGATTAACAGTAGGTGTACAGTGTTTATTGTATCCTGATATCCTAAATCAGGAATTTTCAGTTCCACTGACTTCAGTCTTTCTTCGAACTTATGAATCGGAGTTATTGGTGAAATATACGGTACGTTGTCATGCCATTTATTATTATAGGCAATCGACATATTTGGGAATTTGAACGATTGATGTAGGCCAAAATCAAATTCCATAAATTGGTATTTTGTCCAAACTAGCGGTAGGTGATGTTCAATAAGGATTTCTTTCTCTGGATTATTTATACAGGGGAATCCTGCTGGGATGATTGTTTTGGCGTTGTTTTCTCCTTGTAACTGTTGGATTTCTACTATACACGGGACTGTTAGTAGAGTTGCTCCGGGCCATGAGTTGTTGATAGATATACTGGTGCTCGTTTTCGTTACCGTATTGACTGATATTAATGGGTTTCTAGCATTTGTGATCGCAAATTGGTTCATTTTGATTTGTTTGACTATGATTTCATCATGATTTGTTTCGCATTTAAATGTGCATTTCTTTATTATTTCTTCATATTTCATTCCTTGAAATAGTGCTCTTGCACAATTGCCTTTATTGTTAGTTGTGTGGTCTTGTGGAAGAAAACATAATAAGCTATGTTTGCCACACAGGTTGATGTCTGTTCCCGTTATAATTCTTATTGACCCGTCGAATTTGTTGTGTGATAAGATTGATGGTTCTTGATCCCAGGAGCAAATTTTGTTATCATGCGTACGAAATGACAATGGAATAAAGTTGTAGAGGTCATATTTCACGTGAAGATTTTGGAGTGGAATTTATATTTCTATTTCTATTTCGTTTCCTGTTACATAGCAATTTACTAACTTTGTTCGATAATAGGACTGGATTGATTTTTTGTCTAGAACTACTGCAAAATTTGATTTTTCTGCTAATTTCTTGATTTTCATCAGGTCTTCTTTTAAAGTTGTTTCGTTAATAATTGCCGCTGGTAGATGGTTGTTTTTACAAGAGAGGAACAAATGGCTAAGTTTAGCATTTTTGGTAACTAAACTAGCATGAAGAGTTCTAGCTGTGTCGAAGATGAGTTCTCTTCTGGCTTCAATGATTATTTCGTTATTTTGATTTTGAATCGCGTCTTTTAATGCCTGAATGTTTTCTTTTAAAATTTTAGAGTTGTCGAATTCTACTTTTTCGAAATTTTTGATGTCTTTTGTGATATTTAATAATTCAGCATGGCTTTTTATCACGGATTCTCGTAGTTTTTCGTATTGAGATTTTAAGTTTTTCTCATTTTCAATGAAATCGTTGCCTTGTGAGAGTGTCATGACATTGCAACACCATGTTTCAAAGTCACCAAGAATTTGTAGGCCACGTTTCATTCGTTTTGAAGGTTCTCTGTCAAATTCTTTAATTATAGTCTCGTTAATTCGCTGAATTTCCGTAATTAAGTCTAGGATTTGTAGTATATTTTTTGATCTCTGTATGCACCATGAATTTTCTCTGGATGTGCAACTTCGTAGTTTATTAATTTCTTCTAGCCATTCCGATGTTTCTATGTTCTGTCTTCTTGGAATTTTCAGACTATACAATATGGGAATTGTTTTCTCATAGGCCTTGCTGAATTTGTTTAGCTTGAAATAAGCTCCTGACGATGCACTAATCTTCGTTTTTAAGCTTGTGTTCCTCATTTTGATTGCAAGTGTGGTAATTATGATAAAAACGATAATGGCGTGATTTATCATCTTATGGTCTGAAATCATTACAAATCACATGAAATTTTGCTGTTAAACGCAGTATTACATTTGTCGGTACATTATTTAGTTGTTATCATTTGACGAAAGGGTAAAAAGTAAAGTGCAAAAAATGTATATCGATGCACAATATTTTCTCGATTTTTATTTCTTTCTCATAAAAATATACATATGTGCGGAAATTACTACATCTGTGTTAGTGTGGGACTCTGGAATACGGTTTGCCCTACTACCATCAAGGGTAGGTCTTAGGAGATGGTGTACTCCAGTATATTTCGATTGTTCAGCAAGAATTCATCTTGCTTTACAACTCGGATATATATGGAGGTATCGCAGTCTTCTCGGTGTATTTGATCTTTGGGTTCGTCTTGATTTTCTTCGTCCTCGTCCGTTTTTAGATTTATAACTTTGAGTTCCTATTATTTATAAGATTTATTTTTTTAGTTTTAAAATTAGTTTCTTTGTTTTTGTGTTTTTTTTTTTATGAAACTTAGTAAAGAATTGTTTTACGATTTTAACAAAATCATGAGTTTGGGTACGGATCGCGCCAGTGAGGACATTCTTCAAGATGTTCCAATGTATCCGACTCCGTCTGAGTTGCGTGCATTGCCTAAATTCATGGTTCCAGATAATGGGATGGTTGAGACTTCCGAGAGTTTCATGCTCACGCAAGTATCTCTCCCTTATCTGCGTTGCTGGTCGCCACGCTGTCCGTGTCTTTTTACTGGAGTGGTAGGTCTTTGGAAGATTTTCAAAGCCTTACACTCTTTCCTGTCAGCTGATTACGGTCCAACAGGAGTAGACGCGTATTGGAAAAATTTCCCTGGCGATTCTCTGAATACTTTGTTTGGATTGTGGAGGCACGTGATGCCGCAGAGTCTGTGTAAGTGCTGCCTGCAATCAATGATTCAACTTGCTTCACAGTTCAGCTTCCTCTTCCCAGAGGCAAGCTTATGGAGGTGGGAAGGAACTGTTGTTTGCTTTTCCACGCTCGATGTGAATCCGTCCGATATTACTGGGTATGCCGTCAGCCTGAATCTTTTAGCTGCTGTTATAATGGCTATGCAGCCCCTTAATTTTGGTGCAAAAGTTCGGTTCGCGAGTACGAACACAGCTTATGCTAACACGATCATGAACAGATCTCAATTTCAATATCTCGTTGATTATCTTGTCCGTTTTTACCGTCGAGAGATCGTAATCAACGACACACCTCATTTCATTGAGGTTATTCGCGTGTTGGAACCATCTGAGAAATTAACCATCTCTCACGATTGTCGTGTCCTGCAAGGAGCTGATCTGAGGAGTGAACCTAGTGCCGGACCATGCAAAATGATTGTTTCCAATCGGCGTATGTTTTTGGTTCCCCGACATCAATGATTCAGACGTCGTTCAGTTTCTCCAGAAGTTGAATTGGCCGATCATCCTGAGGCAACGGAGCAAGGCGAGGTCAAGCCAGAGGCTGGAGAGGCCCTCACTCAAGAAGCGCAGGAGGATTGGTAGTTAGGTGAGTTAAAAAAAATTTATACTTTTTGCTGGGAGAAATAATTATGTAAATGGTCCTTACAATATATCTTATCTATAGTTACTACGAATTAAATTACAAGTGTTATAATACAATGGTTCGGGTTTTGGTTCTGAATATCTCTTTACGTATTCCTCTAGACTTAACTCACTCGGTTTCTTAATATCTTGTAAAAAAGGTTGGGTAGGTAGAGACAAAGGTTGTTTAATACTTTTTCCCTCATCACACCTATTGAACAATTTGATTTCTTCCAAACGTTGTTTTTGGGTAATCGATTGGATTTTTCATTAAGTTATCCTTTTCTTTTCTGGGTCTTTTAATTCAAATTTCTTTCTCCATTCTGAACTATCTTTTCCTTTTAATAAGGCTTCTTCAGTGAATGTCACCTTTTTACTGTTTTTAATTTTATTTTCATCTTTCTTTAGTATTCCTTTTCGTGGTCTTCCTCTTGGACGTTTGACAATGATTTTAATTTTGTCCTCTGATTCATTTTCTTCAGAGCTCTTTTCCTTCTTTGGTCTACCTCTTTTTCTTTTTGGATAAGAAATCTTTTCTTCAGATTCTGAGTTATCGGATATAGTGTCTTCAATATTTAATGGTAATTTAACAGCACAACGGGCATTATAAGGTGTAAGTCTTCTTATATGCACTGTGTCGTCTGTACTATTTCCATCGTCAGAGGTTATGCGAACAATATAGTTTAAATCTGAAACTTTTCTTACTATTCTATATGGTCCTAGAAATTTTGGTTTGCCTTTTCCGTAATTTATTGGTGCTTTCAAGAGAACTAAATCATTAGTTTCATAAGAGATTTCTTTTCTTCCTTTATTATAGCGTTCTGAATATTTAATTGCATTTTCTTTATCAAAGCTCGGGATTGTTTTTCGAATTTTATTTGCTTCACTTATCTGTTCTTCTCTGATTTTGCTGATAAGTGGTGATGGAATAATTAAATTTATAGGGGGTTCTCCTTTATAACCGTGCATTAGATAAAATGGGTCGTGATTATTTAATCCTTCGATAGGTGTCATATTATAGGTCAAGGCTACGTTATGCACGTGGTCTGGCCATTCTTCACTATCGGTACTCTCGTATTTCGCTAACATTTTTTTTATCGTTCTGTTCATTTTCTCTACTTGTCCTTGAGTTTGCGGTGAATATGATGTAGAGTAGAATATTTTAATACCGTTTTTTTTACAATAATTTTGTACGTGTTCGTTTGAAAAATGAGTTCCATTATCACACGTGATCTTCGTTGGTTTTACATAATGACGTACGATTTCTTTCAAAAATTTAATTACTGAGTGCACGTTTGATTGAGTTACTGCTTTAGTCCAACAATATTTTATTGCTTTGTCTATTCCTACTATGACAAATTTCTTTTCGTTATTTGTGCTAAATTTTCCGATAAAATCAATTTGGATATGTGCAAGTGGTATGCATTCTTCAGGATTAATTGGTTTTAAATATCCATATTTTTCGTTAATATTCTTATTAATTTGGCACTGATGGCACGAACATACATGCCTCGAGACTATTTTAGGCATTTGCGTAAAGTAGTATCGAGTACGCGTTTTGGCAAGAGTTTTACAAATTCCAAAATGTCCTCCCCCGCTTTGACTCTCATGACATATATTCAGTATCTGAGGTATGAGGGAGTCAGGAATTACTGGTACAGCATAGTGATATACAGAGTTATCATTATTTTTTCCATAGAATTCCATTTTCATCAAGGAAAAATGGATTTAGATTGCGTGATTTTCTTACTTTTAAATTTTTTCTCAATTCTTTTTCGTTACCACCTTCTAAAATTTTAATTATAACTCCCCAATATTTATCTTCGCGTTGTAAATCCCACAGATTGTGGATTTCTTGATCTGTTATATTAATTGGGGTTTCTATTTCTGAATTTTCCAAAAAATCGGAAAGTTGAGAATTTGTAGACGTATCGGAGTTTCCAGATTTTTCCAAAATATCGGATAGGATGGAACTTCGATCATCTTCCGAATTGTCACTTTCCACATCTGCTTCTTTTTCTTTCTTTTTCATACTACGCGTTATTGCTTTGATTTTTTTCTCTTGTTTGACAATATTTGGAGGATCAGGTGTTTCTTCTGGTATTATGAATTGACCGTTTCGGAATTCTGCATAATTGTCCTCTTCTTCTTCTTCTAGATGGGATAGATAGACAGCAATTTTATTATTTTCAACTTTAATGTGTCTGATTTTAAACGTGAATTCTCCTAATTTCAAAATTAACCTATTTAGTCTTGCGTTTGGTTTTTTCATTCGACTTTGGTATATTAAAGGTTCATGATCCGTAAAAATATTAAATTCTTTGTAGACTAAAAATTCTCTGAAATATTCGCAAGTTTCAGTAATAGCCAACATCTCTAAATCAAAAGAACATAAATGTTGTTGATTCTTAGGAATTTTCTTCGAAAAATATCCTATAGGGTGTGGTTCTTTTGTTTTTCTGTCTACTTGCATTATTACGGCTCCTATGGCTGTTTTTAATGCGTCGACTTCGACGTATGTTTCAGCATCAGGATCGTAGATTGTAAGAATTGGGTCTGACGTAATCAATTCTTTTATTTTGTAGAAGGCTTTTTGTGCTTTGTCATTCCATGCTATTCTATTATTCGCTTTAACATTTTCTTTTCTTGTTAAGTCTGTTAATGGTGCTGTAATTTGCGAAAAGTTTTTTATCATTTTCCGATAATAATTCGCTAAACCAATAAATCTTCGTAGTTGACGTAACGTTTTTGGTGGTTGAGCTTCACGAATTGGTTTGATGTTTTTATCTAACGGTTCTAATTTATTATACGAGATTTTATGTCCTAAATATTCGATACTTTTATTGAAGAAGCTACTTTTACTGGTTTTAATTAGTAAACCCGCTTCGACTAGTACTTTAAGGACTTCTTCTAAATTTTCCAATGTTTCTTCAAACGTTTCACCAAAAACACAAATATCATCTAGATAGACCAATACTTTGTCTTCTAGGATATGGTTAAATAGGTCAGTCATGGTTTTTTGAAAAATGCTGGGGCTTGCGCTTAATCCCATCGGAATGGAGTTAAATACGTAGCTTACTCTCCCAACATTTATTCCCGTTACCGCTTTTGATTCTTCATCAAGGGGAATTTGGTAATATCCCTGATTAAGATCAATTGTCACGAAGTATTTCTTATCTCGTAATGCGTCCCAAATTTCAGGGAGACGAGGTACTCTGCTCGTATCTTTTTTTACTATTTCATTTACACCTCTATAATCTACTAATAATCTATAAATTCCGTTTGATTTCTTCTTAACAAATACTGGGCTCTCATATCTAGAGCTTGCTCTCTTAATAATACCACATTCTTCAAATTCTTTAATTTTCTTTCTAATTTCTCTTTTTTCAAAAATTCCCATATGGTAATTTCTACGTTGAATAGGCTCGTCTGTTTTCAGGTAGACATGTGCTGGTTTCAATTTTGTAGGTTTTACCTTGGCAGGCAGGTTCTTCCGTAAATATATGGATATATTTTTTTAGAACGCTTACTACTGCCTGTTTTTCTTCCTTCGTTAAATTCTTATTAATATTCACTTTTGTTCCTTCATTGTCGTGGATAACGCTGTCATCAGATCGGGTTATACGGACAAGTTTTAGCATATCAACCTCCTCACCTTGGTTACCCACAGTATCCCCCGACGTAATGCGTTGGATGCTGGGTTGGCCACGGCGGATTGAATTGGTCTGACAATCCCGCATAGTCGGCTGTCAAAGCCTATAGCATCCTAAAACTGTCCCTTGTGCGATCTGGGTGTCAAAGTGCGGACTGTAGAATCTTAAGGTTGGCCATCCTAAATCATCAACAATATATTCGCCTTCTAAACCATAACTTGTTAAAAACCACTCATCTGGATCTGCTTTTCCCATATCTGGATCCAGGTTTACACAATATTCCTTATTTACTTCTATGCAGAAATCTTTGTCTGCTCTAATAAAACCTTCGCAATTTTCTTCCTTAAACTTAATTATACTAAATGTTTCACGCTTCCATGGTGGTTCTATTCTAAATAATTTCTTACTAAATAAAATATCGGCATTATGTCGATCTAAAAAGTCGTATCCGAGAAGTAAAGGTGTGGTCACCTCAGAGGTTACGTATGCTTCCACATCAAGGAAGAGGTCACCCATTTTTATGGTGATTTCTACAACTCCTATGACCATTATTGCACTGTCATTAGCGGCTACCATACACACTCTTGCAGGTCTGATCACATTAACCTTTACAAGGTCATGTTGTACAAGCGTCACTTCAGAGCCACTGTCAACTGTTCCCTGTGTTTCATACTCTTCACGGCTCACAATCTTGCAGGGGACAATTAATTTACGTCTCGCCCTGACTAATTTCATCGATGCACTACGGATATGAATTTTCCGATTATGAGGCGCGTGTGGATCTAACACTAGGAGAGCAGCGCAGTCTGGATGATGAACATTGCCATTACAAGCCCGAAAGTCATTGCCATTGATTGGTAGAGGGCAAACGGACTCTACTGCAAGTTTTTTGGCTGTTGAGGGAAGTTCTGTTGTTGAATACTTGGAACTACATCTGGGGTTCGCAAGTTATACGATGGTAATGCATAATTTGTCGTATTTGCCCATGGTTGTGTATTTAACATTGGGGTATTGTATGCCTGTGCATAACCATTTTGTTGCGGTGTTCCATAAATGCCAAATGGTTGACCAAAGTTTGATGCGAAGTTATTATTATTGAATCTTGGGGGTCTGAAATTCCTTTGTGGGAACTGAGGTGTAGCACGATTACATAGTCTACAATCTCTGGAGAGATGTCCCCTTTTTCCGCAATTAAAACAGTTTATTTCTCTTGGAGGATATCTATCGTTGTTTTGAGGACGATAAGATTCTCTCGTTTGTTGCCTATAGGAATTTTGATTATTTTGCAATCGGTTAGGCTCTCTTTCTCTAGACTGTCTTCTTCTAGGGTTGCTTTCATTAGTTTCGTTATTATTATTATTTAGGTTTCTCTCTCTACGAGGTCTATTTTCTACATTTTCATTTTCCGTTGTCTGGTTTCTGTTTTGGTTTTGATTACGTTTGTTTGCATTCGGGGGTTTCCATCCTGCCTCTACTAATGCTACAATGACAGGGTCAGTTGGAGAGACGGGCGGAGTTACGGGTTTTAAAGACTCTTTTTTCTCGGGAGCTTTACCCTTCATCATCTCTTCCATCTGTTTCGTTAGTTTGGCGATAGTTTCTGTAGCCTTGTTCAGCATCTCTTCAGTTTTTTGAACATCGGTTAAATCCAAAGCTTTTTCTTTAAATTTTTTCCAATCCGTAAAAGTTTTTGAAATCTCACTTTGTGCCTGGAGATTTTTCGCTGCAAAAAATTTCCTCATTTCTCCTGTTAGTCTAGGGAGTAAGAGGTCACCGATTTTTTTCTCACTAATCGTAGCATCCAGTTGTTTATACAGTCGGAAAAATTTTGGTACATTTGTGCTAAAATATGAATCGTCAAATTTCAACGATTTAATACGTTTTTTTTACTGTATCTTTATCTTTTTTGAAGATACGTGTTAAGATTTTCTTTACGTCTGACCAAGAAGTTTCTGGTGTTATTTCATTTTCAGCTGCAAATAATTCGAGAGCTGTACTACGGAGGGCTATATTTAAATTTCTTATCATTTCATATTCAGTTGCTTCGTAAGTTTTTGCTTGTGTTTCGTATTCGAAGAGGAATTCAAGAATATCCTCGTCAGGGCCATTTGAAAAATGGCTCGGAGTCCATCTCTCTGATCTTTTCCAAAAATTATTCATTGCCAAGTTATGTTGTGTGTAGGCGTCATTCGCTGCTGTGTATCTTGCTTGTTGTTGTTGTAAAAGCAAGCGTGCGTTGCTTTCAGCAATTTCTTCTGGGGTCATATTATTACTTTCTGATTTTAGAAAAGGGTTATTTTTATTTTCAATATTTATTATGTTTACGTACGCGGGTTCTTTTTGATCAAGAAATTCCACGCGTATTTCTAGAGGTAATAAGTTTATAGGGTCGAAAAAATTTTCTGCAGATGAATCTGGAATTTTATTTTTAGATTTATCTATATTTTCTGGGCTTTGTACGTGGATTTGGACTGTATGTTGAATTTCGGTTTGTGAGGACTTTCCCTGTCCTTGAGGGACTAGTGGCGACAAATCAGCACTAGACTGTGAGGGTCTGTCGACAAAAGTTTGGTTTAATATTGATTGCTCTCCGAGGAAGATTTCGTCTTCGTCATTAGGGAGAGAGAAATCAGATGTAACCGAAATTAACTTTTTAGGTGATATGTGGTGTGAAACTTTAGACAGGAGTTTTTCAAAACTTGAGCTAAGACTTCGTCTCGCTAACCTTTTTTCTGTCTCTTCTTTTTTCTTTTTCTCTATTTCCAACTTTTTTCCTTTGGTTTCTAGATCTTCTTCCTCTGTATCAGAGAAGATTTCTTCTGCTTCGTTGGGTCTTTATTTTTTATACTTCTTGTTACCCTACGATAGCTTTTACTTTCTTCGATTAATTTATCAAAATTACTTGTTCTTTCAAATTTCTCGGTGTTGGAGTTTGAATATAGTACATGTAACAACCAATGTTTAGAATGTCTACCTTTGTATAATTTTTTCTGAAGTTTGATACGTGTTCTACCTTCTATCCTTTTTACTTTAGCTGATTTTAGCACACGATAGAGGAACAAAGTGGACACTCGACTTCCCCAATGATTATCAAGGAGTGGGTAATTTTCTTCTTCAGATAAATTCTCATACAACTTTTTAGGATGGTTTTCGGATTCTAAAATATTGTCTTCGGCTTTCAAATCTAAAATATCCGGGAGTGATGCACTCGTACTTTCACTTTTCTCAGACATTCGCAAGGGTTGGGAGATTTTACATTTTACAATATTATTCACGATATCGATAACAGTTTCAAATTTTTCCGAATTAATGGAAGATAAATTTATAATTTTCTTACAGTTTGATGACGGATAATTTTCTGTAATATTCTCTAGTTTATCGTAAGGTTTGCTCGGATTGACACTGTTGGTGAGTGACTTCTCGTTCTCTACACTGTGGTTTTGGATACCGCTTGAGCTGACTTTGTTTCTTTTTGATTTCAGGAACCAGATCCGGATTTTTGATCCATTTTCAAGTTTATCTTTAGATCCATTTTTTGCTACCAATTTATTTTTAACTGATTTATTTTTATCCGTCTTTATCAAATGCTTGCAGTCCTCCACAACAAAGACTCGATTTCGTAGACATTTGTTTAATTTTTCTTTGACTATTTGAATTATTTTAGCCACAATTTACTTAACAACTACACGAAAATAATTTGCTCTAGTAAAATTCAATCAATTATTTGCGATCTATTTAAAAAATTATTTTTCACACGACTGGAAAACGTTTTTACGAAAAATTTAAATTTTTACTTAAATTGAATTATTATTAAAAAAAAAAATTTTACTTCCGAAGGTGTCCCTGTTCGGGCACCAATTTGTTGCGAGAGTAATTCAATACTTTTAAATTACCTCAACAAATAAGATAATTTCTGATTATTATCTTTTATTAATATTTCACTTCAATTATTACAAACACTTTAGAATTATACTTATTACTATTTCTTAATATTAGTGAAACCTAATGTCCATAACAGCTAGTATGAACCCTAACATTTCTACTCGACAGTAGGTTTAGGAATGATCATGTCTTCGAAATGAAGATATGACATTACTTTCGTTACCTTTGTTTCAATCAAATATGGCCAACCAAAAAGGTGGCGTGATACAGAACATCCGCCAAATATGATGACACAAAATTGTCAGCATATCTGGTGGTGTCTGACCGTGAGAAGCTAGATGAAATATAGACAGCTATTATTCCGAGAATTAGGAATAATAGTTGTCTATATTTTGTTCGACACGTTTTTGTAGACGAACTGAATCGTCTGCAAAAACGGGACGGAACAATTATTTATTTCTAAATTTTTGTCTAAATTTTCTTGATTATTATTAATGTCCTTAAGAAATTCTAAATTTCAATTTTCAACTCTTTCAGTATTGAGATTATTATCATCATCTATTTGATCGTTATTTAAATCTTGATAATTATTTGATATGTGGTCATTCTTCTTATTACTATTTAAACATTGATCTATATTTTCATTTTTTTTTTGTTTGTAAATTGGTAAATTTTCACCCCCCTGAGGTGGATATTCATCATAATAATTATAATCTGGCAGTTAAAGTAATGACTCTTAGTCAAGAACATTATATTGAATTTTTAGCCAAGTTTAATGTTGTTAATGCAAATTTATATGATACACCAATGGAAACGAATTTAAAGTTAGAAAAGGCTAAAGATCAAGATATTAACGTAAAGTTTAGGTATATCAGTGCGGGCACAAGGCCCGATGTAACATTTAGTGTAAATTATTTGAGTCGTTTCCAATCCTCCTATGATCGCACCCATTTCAACTATGCTTTAAGAGTTTTAAAGTATTTATACTGAACCTGCTATTTAAAGTTAACCTATTGTTCTAGAAATACGTCATGTATGGATGCCTATGTAGATTTGGACTAGCCAGGTGACAGTTCCGATAGAGGATCCACTTCTGGATTTGTCATTTGTTTATTTGGCAATCTGATATTGTGGAAAACCCATAAGCAGGGCAACGTGACTAAATCTTCCACATTTGCTGAGTATGTGGACCTCTCTGAGGTGGTCACAGAGGTGACTTACCTGACCGGTGTTTGTCAGATGCTGATGCCTACCAAATCTATCAAACCTGTAAATATCTTCGAGGACAATTTAGGTGCAGTATATATAGCTAATTTAGGAAATTTTACGAAATGCTCTAAGCACATCGAAGTGCACTATCATTTTGTAAATGAAGCCGTTGAACGCGGTGATATAAATGTAATTAAAGTTTCGTCTTCCAAAAATCTCGCGGATATTTTTACCAAGTCATTATGTGAGGTTACCTTTTTAAGATTAAGAGCTCTGTTATGCTTATTGGACTGAAAAACTATGCTGGGGTGTTAGTTATCTAGTTTTTCTATTGTGGGAAAATGCACCCAACGTTTTGTCTGTGAAATAGTTTGTATTTATTCAACAATTATTACCATTGTATTAGTGACACATTTTTCAGTTGATTATTAAATCTCGCATACGAATGACACAAATTAGTTAATTATACAATTATTTAATAAAATATTTTGATTATTATAACTTTGATGATAGTTATTTTGACATCGATTTTGATTTTGTCTAAAATTTTGGTTGTTACAATTATAGTTTTGATTTTAGCAAAAAAATACCATGAACTTGATTTGTGGGAACAATTTTTATAGGAATGAAAAGCCAATTTCCAAGAATTTATTCCTAGAAATGGGAATTGGGAATTCCACAACCATCATTGGCTATGGACTATGCATAAAAGAGTTTAAACATAAGATTTCAGTTAAACCAATGGACAGAAAGTTTGTTTGACGCAATGATGTCATAAGTCATAAGATTTTACCATGATAATAGATTATTAACATACGACTTCACAATCTGTTTAAAATGTATCAGAAGTTGCAGGTAGATGATGTTGAGTCCAAACAAACTAATATTGTTATCACAAATCAATACAAATTCCCATATGATTACAAAAAATGGAAAGAAGTTTCAAATTTTTAAAGAACAGTATGGTAGAAAGTTAATCATACTATTTAGAGTATCATAAACTATCGATATAACAAAAAACATAATTTCTCGGTGATCCTCAGCCTTTAAAAATGTTCTTTCACTTTTCTTATTGTACCAAACAGATAGGTCAAATTGTTTGTTTGAGCCCAGTTTCAACTAATAACCTCGAGATAATGTTGAGTGTAATTATTTTTCACAAAGATCCAGTATGAGGATGACTGTTTACTCATGTTTTTGAAAGGTGGTTCGCATAAGGAACATATTTTTTCTAAAAAAATATAAATAAGCCATCTGTCCCATCTTGCCTGCCTTATTTAGGCATTTTTTTAATCATTTTATGATAATCAGTAATCTGCATTGTTAAAAATGTGAGTGAATAGTAATCCTCTTGCTAGATCTTTGTGAAAAAAACAAAAAAAACAACAGATGATGTCAACCTAGAGACATGTAGTTAAAGAAATGTCCAACTCTCTACATGCACTGTGGTACAAAAATATGACAAAGATCTTCGATCATGGTGAATTGCCAGATTTGTATCTGTAGGGCTTTAGCATAACATCACTACAGAATTCAAGAACCAGAAATATTGATGTTATCGCTGTAACCGAGTTAATGGCAGAATTATAACAGACCAAAACAATTCAAGAAAACTACACAGGTCAGCCAAGTTTGATAAATGCAAGAATACAACCCTCATGACATGCAGTTACTACATAGTGAAGTGAGGTCAACTTCCAAGGAAAGAAACAAGTTAGTTAGAGATACTATAATACAATGATCGAAAGTAAAAATTACAAGTTTGAGGAAGATAAACGATCTCCCTCCATTACAAGATTAAAGTTTAAGTGGGAAATGAGTTTCAGCGTTCTCGGGT
>WOFM01000151.1:2599538-2722937 GCA_011428145.1 Ericerus pela | reverse complement strand
ATTTGGATTGTTAATCTTCTGTGAGTGGTTTTACCTTAAAATTTGAAAGTTATTCTATTCAGTCAACTTTTTCATTCTAGCTATAGAAAAAAAAATTATAACGTAGCTGCAGCACAATTAGAATAAGTACAATTTGTTTTATTAAATTTGTAGCTGTTTGTTTAAAATTAGGCAGTTTAAAATCATTATCTCTTTCAAAATCGAAATAAAAATAAACTTTAAGGAAGTACTCTCCGGCCAATCCGCATTTTATAAGAGATTAATACAGTAAATATTTGTTCCAAATTTCGTAGCTATTTTATATAAAACTAGCTGACTTATTGCGTGTTGCTGCGATCTCTGAAGAAAGGAATGAGAATTCTCTTCGATTCATCGCTGAATCCTAATTAATTTAACAGACGAATCGAAAAGAATTTGTAGATGAATTCTCAGTCCAATGGAAAATGGAACTTATTAATGACACCTTCCAAAATAATAAATTATAATAGTAAATTTAATATTTGTGAGCATTTCAATGAGTTTAACAATGCTGAAAATTGAAAACCTCAACTCGAAATCATTTGGTTGTCTGTTAAATATTCAATTAAAATATTACTATTGGGAGCTTCCATAGTCACTGGGAGCGCGATAGTCAACAAAAAATAGAGGTGATGGTGATGTGTGTTATCAAAAATAGGTCCTGGCATATGTTTCTATCAGTCGCATCCACTCATTGGATGAACTCCAAATTCAAGAACTGGATTGTAGCAAGTTAAGTGGGAAAAAACCTTGCATTAAAAAAGCAATTGCAGAAGTGGACAGACTTTGAAACTTATGTTTTCATGAATAAGATAATAAAGTTTTGATTCTCAGATTAGTACGAATTTGTTTCTTACTAGCATTTAACTTCAACATCCAAAAACAGTAGGATACAATTATTTTGAAATTAAGATGTACATCAAATTACCTATATATTTTTTTATTCTTAAAAAGTCAAAAAATAAAAAATAAAAAAAAATTTTAAGGATAAGCTTTTATTTAATTTAACACTCTAAAAAGTAGAAAAATAATTTTCATGACCTACTTAACTTATTTATTCTTGTAACACAAATAAAAGTGCGGGGCAAAAGAAAAGAAATATCTCAATTAGAATACAAGACGAAGGTAGATAGAACTATCCACTGAAAAAGGGTCTTAAACAAATAATTTGAAGGTTGTTGATTAGTTGTTTGATAATTTGGATATTGATAATAATGATTGATAATACACATTACTGTAAGAATTAGGTCAGGATGGAGATGACTTTTAATTTATAATGATAGTTGAGCAAAGTCTGTAGGCTACTCATATTAATATTCAAAGTTTTTCAACAATATTTGTAGGTTTCTTTTTATACAACGAAGAAATAATGATGAGTCAAGTTTGCCCGGTGCTTTTATTTTGTGTTACAAGAATAAATAAGTTAAGTAGGTCATGAAAAATTATTTTTCTACTTTTTAGAGTGCTATGTTAAATAAAAGGTATCCTTAAAATTTTTTTTATTTATTTTATTTTAGCTATAAAATGTTTAATTTTGCACCAAGAGTCGCAAAATTCTGCATAAATATTTGTTATAATTCACTATAGCATGCCGCCAATTTTGGGACGGATAAACCGGACAGTATTTCCGGTACTGTTATATTTGTTTTCAAATATATAGGTCACTCAAATTCTTATATACACTATATATAGGTGTTGTGTGTGTGTACACTTACATAAACAAATATTTCCACTTTTTGTTCGTTTTGGCATTTTTTGGGAGTCCGTGAAGCCTCCGCTGTTTCGCCTATGAAAATGAAACTTGGGGTATTATTAGAAGCTTTCATGGGCTACACATTCGTGTTAAAATTTTTGAAATTCATCGGGTAGTTTCGGATGAAGGGGTTCTCAAAGTGTTACAAACCCATCCTGTTGTCATTAGGATAACACGCTGAGAAGTTTTTACCAGTGACAGAAGCTCGCTTATACTCGATTCATGGTGAGTTTCCACCAGTGAGTATTCGCTGCTCGTCTGAACTGGCTAAGCTCACTGGGTTAGGGTTGTTCATCGTCGTTCGCTCAAATTTCGCTAAGGTATGTCGAGGATTAGTATTCGTTGGTATACCGAAGTAAGGATCGTTGAAGATTGAAAATTGAAATTCGCGAACTTTTGTCCAAGGTTTGTTCTTTCGACGTTACGGTTTTACCGCTCATCTCGTTTCTCGCTCTCTCTCGCTCCTCATTCTCTCACCGCTTCTACCTTTTTCACCCTTCTTCGCCCAGCAACCGAATTCTCTGGCTATACTCTGCGTTAGGGCCGCGCGTTCACGTTGTCGCGTCAGATCGACGTTAATTTTTTTTAGGCCGTGCCGCGCCGTGCCGCGCCGCGCCGCTGCTCTGCTCTGCTCCGGCGGGTTCACGAAATATGCACGAAATTGGAAATTCTCTCTCTCCCTCGACCCACCGCCACCTGTCCGTTTTCACGCGCGTTTACTCCAACACCGCTGCCTTCCCCGTTGTCGACGCGTAGTCAGATGACGAACGGGCGTCGAACGAAAGGGGATGGCAGATTTTCTGAAGGGGAAGAGGATATCGGCTGGCGTGGAGGGGCGTGGAGGTGGCAGCGGAACGTATGTATAAAACGTGAAGAGCACCACAACGACGACGACGACGACGACGACGACGACGACAACGACAACGACAACGACACAACGACAACAGCACGACAACGACAACGACGACAACGACGACGATGCCAATCCACGAGAGAAAGAAAGACGGAAGAGTGAGAGAGGCTGAGTGATAAAGCGCGACGGTGGGGAAGTGGTAAAAGAGCGCTGTCGAGGAACCCCTTCCAATTTTTCGGGTTCGACGTATTTTTCTTCTTCCTTTCTAATATTCTCCTTCTCTTTTTCGGTTGCTCGTTGTACACCACAGCACACGGTACGTATGGTTAGCTGGGTGTGCGAGTGCGAGTGCGTGCGTCAGCCGTGCGCCCTCCGCGCCGCGCCACGTCACGCCCAATATGTCGAGCGGTTTGCATGGGGAAGGATACGCGGGCGTTGTTGCGTCGACGTCCACTTTTCTCGTCGTTCGTTGCTTCGATGCTTCGATGCTTCGATGCTTCGATGCTTCGACGCTGCCGCGGCGTTGCGAGCGCTCACTTGGCTGCGGTTCGGCTACACTCTGCTCGTTGTCAGCGCTGACTGCTGCTCAGCGCTCCGCCGTATACTCGCTCTGCCGCTGGCGTAAGATGCGGTGAAAACGATTTTTTCCTTTTTCGAGCATATCGAGAGAATGAGATAAGCTGATAGTCGTGGCGGTTACTTGGCGGTGCCGGCGGTGCTGGCGGTATTGGTGCCTACAGTGAATGCGACTCTTTCAGGCCGGCGAATGTGTGTGAGGTGCGGGCGTTGCTGTACACCTTTCGTACTGCGGTAATATTCGAAGCAGAATTTTCGGTTATGTTGCGTGTTGAGTTTTGCGTGGAGGAGGCGGTGTTGTGCGGCGACTGTAGGAAAAACGCGCGCGAAAACAGGCCCGAACTTTCGAGCGTTTCTTTGCCGCTGCAATCGGCCATCGGCCCTGCGAAAGTCGTCATCCACCTCTTTCGATCTACGATGCATTTAGTTTGTTTTTCCACGATGGAAACTGCCATAGTTCGTCAGAATAGCGGAAATAAATTTAAAAATCGATTTTAGGCGTTAAGAATGACAGTTTGGACCACGTAAATTACGAATCCGAAAAAATATTTGAAAATCTCTAATATGAAGGGAGATACTAAGTTTTACAGTGTGACTGCACCAGAAACGGTACCTTGTGGAACAGCTTGTAGTTATGACGTCAACAGTTGACGTAAGATTGTTTTATAAACAAGACAAAAATCACAATTTCCATTGAATAGGGCTGAAATTTGGTATGTACTATTTAGGTAGCTCCGAGCATAATCTCAAGTGGAATTGTTTCTGGTGCATGTCGGTCGGGGAGGTTGAAGCCTAGGGGGCCAAAATAAGTTCCGCCAATGAAGATTAAGACTTAATTATCAATTGATAGGGTTGTAATTTGGTACGTATTTAGTACCGAACATGATGAAAAGGGATACGCCTTTTTTATGAAAATCAGTCAAGTAGTTCAGCTATACGGCCTAAAGGAATTTCCTTCAAAAAAGAGCTGAGTAGTGTTTACACAATGATAGCATTTTCCACCATGTTTTCATATATATTTATACATTTCATGATATCATTCTTCTTTCTACTAGCACTGGCCAACTATCCATTCAGTTTAGATAGCTGGCTAGTTGCGAATTTTACTATCCCCTGAGTTTACACAGGCAATAAATTTCTTGCAGGCTAGTGAAATTCTAGCAGCAACTTTTGACTAGCGATAGTGTTTACATGAGAAAAATGACTTGCAGCTAGAAATTTTCAACTAGCCGCTAGAAAACTTGCCTCGTGGAGACGTACCTTTAAGGGTCAGTTTCAAACTTACGGAAATACTACATTTTCTCAGTTTCATTTCTCAGCTAAATTAGTTTTTTTTGTAGCTTTGATGTAGTTTGTCATGCAGAGGCTTCATTTCTCAACTAAACTATATCTTTTTTTCGTAGTTTCACTATGGTTTAAAAATGAGCACTTTGGTTGGTGAATGCTTAGCTCCAAGTTAGTGTCAACTGTATGAGTAAATAACAGACTTAGTCTCGAATTTGCTTGCATCATTTCTATCATCAATAAGCATTAGTGAATGATCGTGCTTTTAAATATTAAATATTGCAGTCAATACTAGTATTGTAGCAAGTTGTGAACATTTTACAGTTATTCATATATTTTTACCAGTTTTGCATTTGGTTTTAGTGTCCTCACCAGGTAAGTTTTGGTCTTGTGAAAAATTCAAGACCTATTACAATTTTCCTGATTAAGGTGTGGCTCCTATTAGCCATGGCACCTACAGAATCATATCAATATATTTAAAAAAATTTTTTTCTTTTTTGTTAATGTGAAAACATCCCAGTTCTTTGTAGTAGCTACCCGAAACTTAAAAGTGTCAAACTATGTGATCATAAATCGGTAGTAGATAGGAAAAAGAGAGTTCTGGGACAGCTTTCAAAGTTGAACTTTGGAGGTCAATATTTTTGCATGTGAGCTTTTGATCATAAAGAGGCGTGTGATATATCGATATGTATTTTTTTTGACATGGCGTTTGATTTCGAGGTTGAAATTTGAATTCGATGTAGTATAGGGCGTAGGGGGTTGAAACATGGGTTTAGAGGTCAATAGTAAGTATGAATGAAATGCGAGGTGTGATATATCGATAGGTATGTTTTTTGACATGCTGATTTCGATTTTGACCTCGAAATTTGAATTCGATGAGGCAGAGGGGCGTGCGGGCTGAAACAAGGGGTTTCGAGATAATTAATATATGTGGATGAAATGAGGGGTGTGACATATCCGTACGCTTGTTTTCTGATATGCCAATCTGAATTATAACATCGAAATTTGTATTGGATGAAGCATTGGTGGGAGGGGTGAAGAGTTATTTTCAGTTAAAGATTTATTTTCCTGTTTTTTTTTTTTTTTAAAGCAAGTCTTGACTTGTCCGTGCTTAGACCTAGACAATGGAGTTTACTGCACTTTCTCTATTGATTCACCTTTTTCTTCTTTTTTTTCGTCCTTTTGGTTTCTCCCACTCTTTACTTCATATAAGCATTTAACCTAGAATCTTAGAAACTTATCCACATTTGAAAATACTAGCTGTTTCACTTCATAGTGTGATTTTGTGATAATAGAAGACGTTATTTCTCTTTTAAAAATTTTTGGTTGATATTATTTTTACTTCGCTACATCTCATATTGACAAAGTAAGTATCTACCTAACATTAATTTTTTTACAGTTGATTTGCTTTTTTTTTTTTGCTTGCCCGTAGGTATTTGATAATATATCGAAACAATAGAATATTTTGTGCTTATTTTATTAAATCGTATTTTAATTGTTTCACACCAGATGGCTTCATCCTCGAGTTTGTTGAAACGTGGTGCTGACAGTATTTCTGACGCATTTGCTGATGAAATGAATGCAAAGGTTGCAAAGTATATCGAAATCCGACCAAACGTTTAATCGTAACTGAGTTTAGAGAAAAGTATGAAATATTGAAAATTCGTTCTATCGAAGCAAAATATGGACGTATCTCTCATCGCACATCTCCAAGCTGAATCATCGAAGGAAGAATTTGAATCATTTCTTCCAAAAAGAATCGAGAATTATTTGAATACGGATGAAGGTATCGAGGTATTTTTACAAAATATTTCTCACTTGAAAGTTTTGGGTTTGAATAAAATGAGGGAGTGTTAGTCTCGAATTTTTACCGAGAACTTTTGTAACAGATGCAAGTAAAATGCAATAATATTACAAATTTACCGTTATTTTACCTATGTATTAAAATAAAGTAGGTGCATATTTAAATATTATTCTGAGAATTCCAAGATGTTTTAATTAACCAATATTTATTAAAAAATAGTTTGTATACAATCATGTATTTAACAGAATATGATAATATTATAATATTTTAAACTATAGCTTTTTCTTTTTCTTTTGGTTTTGAAACATTATCATCAACGATAACTGTACCTTTTGGTTTTGATTTCTCATCTATGAGAATACTTTTAACACAAATTGATTCAAATTTGGACTCTAGATTATTACATAGTTGATTTATCTCATTTTCAAGTAATTTAAATTGAGGGGTGGTATATTTCTTAACAAAGTCAATATTAGCTGCATCTCCATCATCAGATCTTTCATCAGCAAGAATATTTTTAATACGAAATGCATCATTTTCAATTTGAATTTGAAGCTGTTTGAGATGTCTTTCTTCAAAGTTACGCTCAAGCTCATGAATCTTTGAATAAACACGAACATTTTCTTCTTCATTTTGATTTGCACTCGAGGTTCTGTCACGAGTTCGACCAAATTTATCAATCTCCATGTTTGAACACAAAGATAAGGACTGAATGTAAGAAGGAAAAATAAATAAATAAATAAATAAATATTGTTTAAGTAGAATTAACTAATTACAAAAAATCAACCTCGTAAACACCTTGGTCAAATAAATTTCTAAGCCAAAACTTGAATTTCAGAGCTTGAGCTAATGAACAAAGTCCACTCTCATTGTTATTTAACGAGTGATTTTTATAAGAGCAAATAATAGTCTCGTTAATTTCTGGTGAAGGTAAGCACTGAGCTTGTGGACAATCCAATTTATCCAGGTCAATGCAAATTTTCCAGTGACTTTTTGCAAAAATAAGGTGCGTTTGCTGCCTTTAATATACAAAATGCTCGCATCTCTGACAGCTTGTCGTAAAACTGAAAACATTTTATGATAATCCAATTGTCCATCTTTCCAATTAATTTTATGGTGATATTTCTGCAACAAGCAAACTTGTTTCTGTTTGTCTTCTGTCAGGCAAAGTGATATCAAACAGAGGTGAAACAAGAAAATGTGATACATGTTCATTGTACAGATCGACGATTGACAATTCCTTTATGACGAAAGAATGGTCATCTAAATTGAAGCCTTGGATATCTATAATATATTTTGCTATCTTTAAACACACAAACTCAAGACACGCTAAAATAGTAACTAAATTGTAATGAAGAAAATTTATTCGGATGCAACATTTTATAGCTCATGACTGTATTAAGAATGAAGAGGAGTGGGAAGATTAAAGTTTGAGATCTTTTTGTTCTCCCACGTATTTTCACTAGATGGAAAGCCATACCATTTAACCAGGCATTTGTTTTCTCGATGTTTGATAATTTTTTCAACTAAATAAATATCGCAATGTTTAGCTTTTTGCAGTTCTTGATTATAGAAACCCCCTGCAATTTTATTGTTACGAAGATCCCGCAACTGATACGTAACAGGAGTAGTTGGAAGGATCTTATCAATAGTGAATAATTCCGTTGACCAATTTGCAGTATAACCTTTTTCAAAAACTCCTTTCAATTTGCTAATACGTACACAATTACCTTCCTTAAATTTAACACATCCTCGAGGAGACTTATTTTTATTGCTCTTATGAATGTTTAACAAATATACTTCATCGTTCAGAGTTACATCTGCTGGTTTCATCTTAATTGTTCTATGTGTGGAATGATTATATTCATGAATTAAATCGTCTAAAATATGAATCCATTTATAAGATCCATTCACTGAAAATTCACGCCACATTTTTGTTTTCAAAGTTCGATTAAATCGCTCGACAACAGCAGCTTTCTTATTACTATATGTACAGTACCATTGAATATTATAATCTTTCAACATATTTTTGAAAATGCTATTGTAAAATTCTTTTCCCTCGTCAGTTTGTAAATAACAAGTGGGTTTGAAAATGACACCATCTCTTGAATCGAGTATATTTTTCATAGCTGATGTAACTGTAGTAGCCATCTTATTCCTGAGAGGTCTAACCCAAGCATATTTGGAAAAAACATCGATAACAGTCAACATGTAACGATTATTAGCATTTTCATCGGTGTAAGGCTGCATTTCAACAAGATCAGCTTGAAATAGATCCTTGAATCCTTTAACAACAGTAGGTCTTCTCAAATAATTTTTACGAGCTGGTTTATGTAATTCAGTGGCTATCTCTCGAAGCACCATCTTATTTGAACTTGATACTTTCTTATCAGCAACAGGATCCATATTTAATGGATATATCCAGCTTCTTGTAATTCTGATTCAATGCTTATAATCTCATTAATAACGTTATTATTTCCAGCATTTTGAGAAGCATGCAGTAAACATAAACGATCAACCAACTCGTTAGGATTGTCCCAATAAGTATACAAACTTTTGATTTTATCCTTTGCTTTTATAAGCTTCATTTGTACACCTTGACCAGTTTCTAAATCTTTATTTGAAGTAATACTATGACTTGCTCCAGCTTCAGTGAAAGAAGTAGAAGGGAGATTCTCAGTTGAGGAAGTGGAGGATGGAGAAAATAAGTTTCGTCTCATTGATAGTAATTTGTCTAATCGATCTTGTTCAATATTGATATTATTGAAAAATGATTGAAATTGGGGAGAGTTTTGGGAAATCATTTGATTTTCTCCCTCTTCTTCTTGAATACTCGCATCCTCAGTTTGAAACAATTTCTTAATAAATTTTAATTTGGCACCTGGATTTGACTTAATTTTACCATCGGCTTTTCGCAAATGAGCTCGAGTATCAATCAACATTTGTTTGTAAGACTTAACGTCCTGACTGGTATAATCATGAGGCTTCTTCTTCATTAGTAAGGATATTAATCCTTCAGTCACTTCATATTCTCAATCAGCAATGGTAATTAAATCATTGGAAAAAACAATAGGATATTCACCGAGGAAATATGTACCATCCATATGACGTTTAACTCCGAAGATAGTATCATCACTGCTAATTGTATCCGATGTCATTAAATTTTTGCCTGTGGTTGTTGTCGTTGTTTCAACTCATTTTTTTGCAAATCCACCAAGGGCTTATATTTTCTCTCTATTTGCATCCTATAATCAGCTTCTCCATGACAATAATTATCAAATTTTTGTCTCAACACACTCGCTAATTCAATTAAACACTTTTTATTGTCAATTTCATTTGAAGCCATGATTGTGACTGAATAGAAACTACATTATTCAACAATTATATATTCATCAAAGCCTAAACAATAGCGACCGTTGTTCAACTCACTAGTTTTATCAATAACAATGCAGCTATAATTTGAAATATTCCAACAATGTTGGCAAATTTCACAAAATTTATTGAAACTCATATCGGTATTTACATGGTTGTAGTACGCATGTTTCAAATTAGTAAAGTCCTGTTTAAACAGAACCAGTAAATTTGCGTTATCTCGTACTAAGTGTTTTGGAATCCGAGTGTAGGTTTGAGCAAGGTAAAAGGAATCTATATTTTTGTGACGACCCATGCAAAAGTATGCTCGAATATGCTGTTGTTTCTCACAGGCTACATTGTTAAAAATGAAAATAGAATTTGGTTTAGCATCATTAGGAGGAATGACTGACTCATTATCATCATATGGAAAATATTCAATTTCTGGTACTAATTGTAACACATTCTCCAATTCTTGGTATTTTGGCTGATAACGAGACTTTGAATACAGGTAAATATTTTCAAATGACAATCCATTTGGGTTATATAATAAATTCATCAAGAGATTTGTTTTTCCACAATTACTAGGTCCACAAATGATGGCTCGAATGCTAGTAGGCAAAAGAATTCCATGTCTTTGAATTTCAGATAAACCATCCAATTCAAATTTGATTTCATCAATCGGTAATGAAACTTTTTGCTTGATAGTCTTCATCTCGATGTATGTGAGTTGGATGTCAACTTACACAATTATGGTGAAAACACGAGCGTGTAACGTATTTATAGGTTGTGTGAATGATTTACAATGAACAGAATAAATAGGAATTGGGATGGTAATAGAGAAAAAACAAATAAAGAGTATAAGTTACAATGATTGACTGCTCTGTAAATCATTTATAAAGAAGATGACAAAGAGTAATAACGTTCATGGATTATCAGTCTAGTGGTTGTGGTTTATTTAATAAGTTTTTAAATTTGAAATTCATACCAGAGTTGCATGTTCCATCCTATCAGTATTTAGGACCATTTACAAATTTGGAAGAATGTTTGAAACGAGGCGATCCCGGTATAAATCCCCTTGATTAAGCTGCCAAAGAACATGATATTTTCTATTCTAAGCATAAAGATACAGCATCTTGACATTTAGCCGATAGAAAGTTAGAGAATAAAGCTTGGGAAAGAGTAAAGGCATCAGACTCGTCAATTCCTGAAAAAGTATTTGCTTATGCAACAACAAACGTGATGAAAGTTAAACGAAAATTAGGACAGGGCTGTCAAATGAAGAAGAAGAAGACAATAATGAGAGATATGAACATTGGCTGTTGCAATATCAAAATGAAGAAAAAGTTTAAGCAAATTGGTGGAATTATATCATTTGGTTCACTTGTACGTAAAGCTCAAAAATCTTTGAGAGGTACCAAAGCCAAGAATATTAATGATGATTCAACTTTACAAAAGGCAATACAAATTGCATTGAAAGCTATCGGCTCACGTATAGGTGTTGAAAAAGCTTTGATGAAAAATAAAAATGATAGTAATAGGATCATTCCAATACCAAAGGTTGGTGGAGTTCTACCCTTAATACCAATTTTGGCTGGAATATGAAAGGTGGGAGCAATAGCTGGAGGCGCGAGTGCTATTTTAAGTGCTATAAGAGATATAGTTAATTTGAGAAGAAGTATGAATAGTAATTCCATAGATGCTTCAACTAGTCACAAAATTGGTAATGGACTATTTCTATCTCCATATCGTAAAGGATATGGACTTTTCTTAGCTCCTCATCCTCCACATTTTCCAAAAAACTAGCAGATTTTGTGAAAATATTACCTTGGCATGAAGCACTCAGTGATCATGATATTTTTAATATCATATCGAAAACGCATACATTTCCCTTATTCCAAGGAGTGTTTTCACGAGATGAAATATTAAAACGTAAAAGTTTGCCCAAGAGCTACGAATGTGGAGTAATAAATTTGGATGAAAAAGCTGGTCCTGGAACTCATTGGACGTGTTATTTTAAGCATGATAACATTGTAAATTATTACGTTAGTTTTGGTAATTTACCACCACCTAAAGAATTTGTAAATGTGTTTGAAGACTATGATATTTATTATAACTGGGGGCAAGAACAAGATTATGATATGATAATTTGCGGTCATTTATCATTGTGTTTTCTTTTTAAACAGTTTTGTGAGTATGAAAGAAAAGTAGTCTAATAAAAATGTGAAACCATCTATCTAATCATCATTTGTATTCTTAATTCTCCCATGTAAACACCTATAATGGACCGTTTATTCACACTTAGCAGTTACAGAAGCGAATTATCTCAAGATTATTTTCCTCCTTTGGAATTAGATGAGGATGGCACATATGCCCTTGGGCTATACAGTCTAAGTACCTTCAATTCTATTCCAAATGTTATACGGAATCAAAATGATATGTTTCTCTACTTTTTGATTGGAAAAAATCTTAAACATGCAGCACGATCTATTAAAATACCAGAAGGAGCTTATGAAATAGAGGCTATTGAAAAATTACTGTACAATTTAACGTTTAAAGATCATGAAGTATACCTCAAAGATAGTTTCAATAAGGATAAATTTAAGTTTTCCATAAAGCCCAATGTAAATACACAAAAAGTGGAAATTATAGCATCATTCCCAATCAGTTTTGAAGGAAGTGGACATGTTGGAAATATACTCGGATTTGATCAAATTTATATCGATAATAATGCAATGTCTACATCCAATACTTTGGTTAAAATCACATTAGTAGATATTGTCAATGTCGAGTGCAACGTTGTTAATGGATCCTACATCAATGGTCAACCATCTCACACATTATACTCATTTTGTCCTAGCGATGTATCACCTGGATATAAAATTAGTCAACGTCCCACAAGTATGCTTTATTTACCTGTTAATGTCAAGAGTCTAAGTAATATTACTCTGCGTTTAATCGATCAAAGAGGAAAATTAGTCAATTTCGTAGTTCAATTAAATTTACGAAAGATACACTGACTATCATGGGTCTTGTTTATAATAATAAATATCCCGGTGGTGATAACAATTTCCTAACTGCTTTTCATCATTCTCAGCGTAACCCTCGACATAAATACTCATCCAAGAGTGGAAAAGCTTACACTCGTCATTCAGCAAGAAAGAAGTTAACACGTAAGAGTCGCTTGATTCTCAATTCTTTAGGTTATAAAGTCTGTCAAAAATTGTAAAAGTTTCATCATCATGAATGCTGCTCAGATTTTAAATGTTAGCACAAATGTGAATTTTGAAAATTTAATCTCAAAATTTGTGTATCAAGCCCATCAACCTTTAGCTTCAACTCGATATGCTTTCAACGATGAAATCCGTATTCCCATTCAACCAAATGATGTTTACACGCTGCCTAGCAGGAGTTTCTTACAAATTTGTGGAAAACTGAACAAAGTAAACGCATCTCTTGCGCAGTTTATTCAAAATGGCATCTCTTTCCTATTTGATCATATTTGTTACGATTTGAATAGTATTGAGGTGGATAAAACCAGAAACCTTGGATCAGCTACTTTACTCAAAGGATTAGCCTCATTTACCAGAGAAGAATTTGAATGTTCGACAAATTCTGGTTTTGCAGACTTGAATACAGATCAACTTTTGGATAATAACGGTGAATTTAGCATTTGTGTGCCATTGAGAAATTGGTTGGGATTTTTTGAAGATTACAATAAAATTATAATTTCAATGAAACAAGAGCTGATTTTACAGAGATCCAGTAACGATACCAATGCATTATACTCGTCCACAGATAATGATACACCATTTGTTCAAATTCATAACATCAATTGGCTCATGCCATACATTACCTGTAGCAATGCAGCTCGAGTTGTTTTTCTTACTTTAGATGAGAAAGAACAGCCAATCTATATACCTTTTCGTAGTTGGGAAATGATTGAGAATCCAGCTTTGAGTACAACAACTCGAAATAATTGGTCGATTATGACATCTACTCAACTGGAGAAACCTAAATATGTACTAATCTCCTTCCTAACAGATAGAAAGAATCAATTAAAGAAAAGAATGGATAAATTTGATAATATCCAGCTGAAAGACATTAAATTATTTTCAAATAGCGAGTATTACCCCTATGCAAACTTGAATTTGGATATAGACAAGAAAGATGTTTCATTTTTGTATCAAATGTATTATGATTTCCAAAATTCCTATCATCGAAAGAATTATCACCCTGTTTTAGATCAAAAGAATTCCTAACTTCCAATCTTTTGGTTGTATTAAACTGTAATTTTCAAAATGATACTATCAAGACTGGATCAGTAGATATCCACTTAGAGATTGAAACAAGTACGGCTGTTCCAACAAATACTGTTTGTCATTGCCTCATCATTCATGATAGAGTTATTCAGTATTCTCCTCTGACTAATCTTGTTAAACGAATGTAAGAATTTTCATTTTTCATAAATTAATATAATATATTCCAACTGTACAGATACATAATAAATATATATAATGATACCATATTGATTTATCTACATTTATAAATACATAATAATCACAATATATTTAAAAATATATATAAATTTTTATAAAATCATACATAGATACTTATTAATTTCAAAACAATTTACACCTTCATTTCATTTACAGCGATGGAATTTTCAGTCTTAGATACAAGTGAATTGACAAATTTTGTACATATATGTTAATAAATTGAATATACAGCTCTGAGATGAATTTCAGAATCGATTAAAAAACATACGGTATAATCTAAATTTACATAATCACAACTTAAATTGCTACGTGGCAATACTGAAGTCTCAAGATTAATCAGATTATTTTTCAAATATTCGATCAAAAAACATAAATTATCCTCCGTATCCTGTAATTGAATAAAATAATAGTTGACAATTCTATCGTGAATAATACGGGCATATTCGCGATATTTTTCGAGAAATAATACTTTATATTGAATCGCAGTCTTATAATTACACATTAATTTTTGCCAAAGTTCAAGACGAGTATCTAAAAGTGGCTTAGAAATCATATACAGCCGACAATCAGAGAAACATATAATATTCGTTAATTTAAACATGGTGACAGTATATTTGCCAACTTCGAAATCAATTTCATTCTCCTCCATTAATTCGGCAGTTGTAATAAACTGATTAATAACATACTTTAATTTTGTAAAATCTTCGATACTTAAACTTATTTTTTCTCTATTTTCAAAGGAAGTATATCCTAAAACAATTTTGATAGGATAATCTCCATTGTTTTCCAACGAACACATACCTACTTCTAGAAATATTTCCTCATTGTTCAAATAGTAGAAATCAGACATTATAGACGAGGAAGACATTATCGATATTAATTTTAAACGCACATTCACACAAATGACTACAATCTTATATAGAGAACTATAGATTGAGACCAGTCAACTCTTCCTATAAGCACAACCCTGTATCCAAAGAGAAATCCCCCTCCTTACCGCAAAACTGAGTTATTTTATTAATAGTAAAAGTGAGTAATAAGTTTGTTGTTGTTGTTGTAATCATTAATGTTTGCCATCATACCTCAAACTCATTGACATCTTCTTCTTCTCGCTGATGTATGGTAGAGTTACATGCGTGGATAAGATCATCTTCTTCTTCAATGCTATAATGTCCCCAAGCCAAGGTGTGAATGCCATCGGGGAGAATGAATCTCTTATCGTCATCCATAGTGAGAGTCTTCTATCGCTGCTGAAGGGTGAATATCTCCTGATTAAAACTACGGATGCCACTCATATGATGATATGTATGTTTCTTGCTCATTAAACAGTTAAAGTAATCGTTAGTGGTTAAGTATTTTTTAATTACATGCTTTTTAACGCCTTTAGCCTGTTTAAGTTCTTTTCCATCTATGACTATTGAGTATAGTTTTACCTTCAAAGCAACAATGCGACTAATGGGTTTCCCCTTAGCCTCATCTTTCATCTTGGCTAAAACTTTGTTATTGGTAGGATCGTAAAGAGGATGGTCCTGAGAATAGTCTGAGAAATCAAAGTAGGATTTGTGTTGTAATAGTCGGTCAGTTAAGGATGGTGTGCGAATGTTGTAGACAAAGCTGTCAGTATCAGTATAGACTAGAGTTACCGGTGTATCAGGAAATATAGTATTTTTTAGGGTTTGGTAGTGAAAGTCGTACATCACTATTTTAGACAAATCTAAAATAGCACCTCCAGCTTGTACAAATTTGTTAAAGTACAAACTTGTATTAGCCATTTCAATTAAAACAAGGTTGCTAACCTCATTAAAGATGAGACGACTTTTGAAGTTTGGTTTGCTGACAAATTTCAATATCCGCTTCTCATTTTTGGTTAGGTAGAAGTTACGTCATTTTCGAATAGACTCCAAAAACTTACCAAAGCAACTATTATTCATCAACTTGTGGAAGTCTTTAACAAATTTGTTAGTTGCCACTTTCCGTCGGTTGGTGTTAAGTTGAATGTAGGGTCGCATCCACGGCTCTTGATGGAATCGAACACCACGATGAATTTTTTTCAGCTTTAAACCATCACGTAGAGCTGATTGAAGGTATCGATAATGAACAATATAGTTGTA
Organism: Ericerus pela; assembly: GCA_011428145.1. Classification (NCBI taxonomy): domain Eukaryota; kingdom Metazoa; phylum Arthropoda; class Insecta; order Hemiptera; family Coccidae; genus Ericerus; species Ericerus pela. The sequence goes on along the minus strand of WOFM01000151.1, from coordinate 2,706,688 downwards.
TTTGTTATGTAACGTAGTCACTAGTTTAGTAGGAGTACCAGGTTTCAGCGAGGTTTTAAGTTGTTGAGGACAGTAAGGGTAGTCATTATGAGCATTGTGAATTTCAGTAGGATATTCGAGGTCAACCTCCAGAACATAGCCTATAAATCCTTCCTCCTCAATATTAGGTATGTCAAGTTGGTTTATTTCATCGGCAGTTAGCCAGTTAAAATCGCGTAATGGTAGGTAGGAATTCATTCCTACACTGTATAGGTTGTTCGCATCAATATACAATATATGGTTTTGTTCCTTATTTGGGTCAAAATTTGTTAATGTATTGTTATTTGCCTCAACATACCGTTCACTCGCTGCGCAGTAACCTCCTCTAATGCTAGATTCATAAAACAAGTACATTGTATAGTTTGTTAAAAGTTCTAGTTCTGCCTTGGTAACTTTCAACATCGCATTCCATGCCAGTCCGGGAGCTGAGTAGTGCCAAGCTGCGTCAAGTTTGTGAATGTCGAGGCATAAGTTCCGAAAGTTTTCAAAAACATCAGCCAAAAGTGGAACGTCAGTTTTGAGGTAAATATCACTATACTCACCTAAATTCTGACATTTGAAAAACTTGAATACTTTCCTCGCATGGTTATAATCCTCTGAGAAACCACCTCATCAGTCAAGCTGCTATAAAAAGTGTCACGTGGAGGTAGCTGTTGCTCGTCATATTTTACAACACTAGAGATGTATTCATAGGGAAATACACCCTTGCGTTTAACAAGCTCGAAACAATCATCATTGTCAAAGAATTTGCAAGTGTGACTAAGTTGTTCTGAATTTAAATTAGATACTAGGTACATAATGAAGAGGACATGAATCTAAACAAATCGAAAAACCGAGCACTTAATTTATTAGTTACCTGTATTTCGAAGGAAATGAAATTTTCAGTATTTTCTGCAATTACATTAATATCACCTATTTTCCTTGCACGACTTCTATTTTTATTCTTATCATTCAATTTCCTCTTCTGACCTACAAGTTCTTTTCTTTCTTCATCTTTAAGCTGCTCTGTTTCACATTCACCACCTCCAATCATATTTTCCTCATCTTCCTCCATATCATCCTCACTTTCTACAACTTCAACATTACTCTGTATAAAATCACAAGTGGATGTTCTCTATCTTTTACCTCTTGATTCGATACATTTTGCACTTGAGCTTTTCCTTGAAGTTGAAGGAAAATTATTAATGTTATCATCCTGATTCGATTCAGATTCATCATATATTTCGCGGATTAACAACTTAAAATCATAGTTTGAGCCATTGTGGAATATGATGGGAACAAATTGTGGTAACTGATACTTGAAATTGCATGTTAAACATGCCCACCCTCAAATTTTTCCAGTAAGATGATCATGATCAACTACCATATCTGTGCATATGTTTTCCTCAATCATCACTGTTTGATCACCATCATCATCCTCAATATTAGCTCTAGAAAATCTTACAGAACCACATATATGACAACACATATTTTTACGGATTTCGTCGAACGTACCATCTGTCTTAACCATAGGAATAATTTTATCGTAAATTAAAGCAATTTTTTCAATAGTACTACGAATGCGTTTCCGAAATTCTTTTACTACATTTGCTCCTCGATAGAGAACTGGTTTGTATACAGTTGCATCTGCTTCATTATTACATACAACTAGGAAACAAAATGATGTCGGTGTATGAACATGTTTCTTATCAGTAAATGATTCTGACAACGAGGGATCACAATCAGCTGATAAGAATGGTGTTAGAACGCATTCAAAATCAGCATAAATTACATACGGGATATGCTACTGAAATTGCTGCTTCTCATTTTTGGATGGCTCGTTCTTCCTTTGGCATCACAGATCTAAGAGGTTTGTAGTGTCCACAAAAGTTTTCATACACATTAAGTTTTTCTTCTGTAGAATAATGCTGCAAACATCGTCTACAGATGAACAACTTGCCATTATGAGCACTCTTCTGACCACTGACCAACCTACTTAAATCTGTAATATAACAGTAGTGACCAGAAATTACACCATCTGACTCTTCCTTCTGAATGTAGAGTAAGTCAAAATGACATTCTTTCACATACTTATATGCAATTTGTAACGGATAAATGTTGTGGCTCTCTTCATCGTCAATTCCATACACATTTACTGATGCATCGTTGTTTTTTTCAAATTTGATGATATTATCAAAGGGAGTGGGATATACAATTTCGTTAAAATTAAATGTCCTCATTCGTGAGGTGGTATAATGCGTGATACGTTCCAGATGAACAATTTTTGGTACAATTGCAACCAGCACTTTCGAGATGATCGCATACGCAAAGCAGCAGTGGTCACCATAATTTTGCACATTGATCACTGCTTTCTTTGCCATGATTTTTTTTGGTAATGGAATATAAGAGGATGCTCTAAGTGGAACAAACTTGCTCATATGCATTTCAAAATCATTAATAAAATGTAAAGACCAATTTGAACCTCTCAGAGGCATGTTTTCATATTTTATTTTAACTGTTTCAACTAATGTAGTGAACCAATTTTCTCGATTTGTTCCATGCAACATTGGTTCTACTTTTGTACGTAATGATGTGTCAGTAAACATCATTTCACCATTCACATCCGATTTGCATAAGTTTACACTCAGTGATGTACCAATCTTAACCGCATCATGAAAGACCAGAGCCTCCTCCACTCGAGCTATGATACCATTTTTGAAATAGACGAAAAAAGATTCAATGGTCTTACATGCTTCAGCTAAGTTAGGTGACGATGGTTGAAATTCCATTGTTGGAGCAAATAGAATATCATATACCATATTATCAGTTGTTGAATGGAGAAGTATTCCCTGCTCACCTACAGTGTCTTCCCGCAGACCTCGATTACAAACAGCTACTTTGTGTACTTTGAAGAGGAGATGTTGATGCCAAAATGCTTTATAATGCTGGTTACTACACACAGCACATGTAATTAAGTCACCCTTATTTCTCTGCATTTTTCACCTCCTATAAAAATTAGAAGATGCTTTGAAAAAAGTATTATAGTACCAATCTGATGTACCACCATGCTTTATTTCTATTTTCAAATGTTAAATTTTAAGATAGGTATGTCAATGAAATTTTACTTACCAAATTTTGAAGAAATAAAATCTGCTGGAAATAACAATATTGTAAACACACTGCTCTTGCAAATAATAAAATGTGAATGACTATGGCGAATATTTTTTGTTTAAAATTAGAGGATTTGAATGGGATTAGAAAGTCTACAATTCTTAAAGAAGTAGAGGGATGATTTTAAGAATTTAGCTACGTGAGAGAATGTGGGTAGATAGGATTATATTCGAAAACTTGATGAAACAAGGATGCTAAAAGAATGAAAAATAAAAAGAAAAAAAGGAAGGAAGGAAAGGAGGAAGGAGAATCAAAAGAGAAAGTGAACACTCTATTCTCTTGAATATACATTAGTTATATTTCCGCCAGTAGGTTTTCATTCAGTTTGCAAAAATCAATCCAAACTCAACCAGCACGTCAAGACTTGCTTTAAAAACAACAACAACAAAATCTATAACTGAAAACAACACATCGTCTCATCTCCGGCCACCCATGTCTCGATGCTTCACCAAATACAAATTTCAAGGTTATAATTGAGATTGGCATATCAGTAAACATACGTATCGATATGTCACAATCCCCATTTCATCCATATATAATAATTACCTCGAAACCCCTTGTTTCAGCCCCGCACGCCCCTCCACCTCATCGAATTCAAATTTCGAGGTCAAAATCGAAATCGGCATGTAAAAAAACATACCTATTGATATATCACACCTCGCATTTCATTCATACTCACTATTGACCTCTAAAACCCATGTTTCAACCCCCTACGCCCCTATACTACGTCGAATTCAAATTTCAACCTCGAAATCGAAACCGCCATGTCAAAAAACATACATATCGATATATCACACGCCTCTTTACAATCAAAAGCTCACATGCAAAAATATTGACCTCCAAAGTTCAACTTTGAAAGCTGTCCCTGAACTCTCTTTTTCCTATCTACTAGGATTTATCCTCTTAACGGGGTAGAGAGGCTCCGCCCCACTTGTCAGACGACAGCCCAAGTTTCAGTGCCATATTAAGGATTTTGACGCCTTCCTAAGAAAAAATAAAATGTGATACGTTATGTTTCTCATAGGTATTTTTCAAAATCTTGATTTGATGATCCAATGAAACCTTTTTGAGCTTTATCTTTGATGATACGAGAGCTTCGTAACTACCAGACGCTCTTTATGATAGTGAATCGAGGATAATGCAAGTGATTTGCGTTGATAACTCAAGAGTTCATTTTTACCGCATTTATGGCTGATTTAATTTCTGGTTCAGTTTAATCTACAGTTAGTTAAACGTGTATATATGCACCAGACACCATGGAAAGAAAATTTTTAGGTATATTTCATCAAGTCTGAAGTAAAGTAGATACCCACATGTTAGTTTTGACCATAACAATCATTACGTTTCACGAGAATTATTCCCTCGAAAATTTAAATTTCAAAAAGAAGATCTGGGCTAGTGGTTATGATTCTGCTCTTCATCTGAACATCTCACCTTCAACTTATGCCAATTTTGAATTTCTCATCCGTTCCTCCAAAAAAGACAGTAGTCTGCTGACCAGCATCTAACTACACCTACATCTGAAGAAGACTTACCATCATCAGTTAATAAAAATAGTTTACTGTAAACTGACTACAACTTACACTTAGAGACAGACTAATTTCAACGAACCAAAGTTTATTCAAGTACAAGGCTTGTGCCAGACCTAGATTTTTTCTGGCATACCTATAGGTAACACTGTAGAATTCATTGTTTCGGAGGAAACAACGAACATGTCGGGTAGTGGCGCATGCGCATCAAATATGAGGGAATAATTGGTGAAGTAATGTCTGGGAAATAATTTTGTGAAATAATTTTAACAAACAAATTAACAGCTTGTACGTTAATTATAGTGATTTTTGGCTATGTGAGTAATCAATTGGGATAAGAATATAAGATGTCTGTATATACAGGACTTCTGTCTCTTTAGCTATATGTTGTTTTTAATTATAAATCGCCACCTTTGGAAGCTTACCTACACTCATTTTTAGCATGAAAGTCTCTTTGTACTCAGGCTTAGTTAGAAAAAAAAATGAGGAAAAAAATTTTTTTGAGAGTAGTACTATCTGGATTCAAACCCATCACCTCTAGCGTGAAGAGCTTAGTTTGATGCTAACACCAAGTTGGGATTTGTTTACATTTCATAATTATATATGCACTGTCAATATCAAACGATACATTATACTAAAAAATAATCTTTGATACACTGTAAAATGCAAATTGACAACGGTTATAGAAGAACCAGTTTCTCCCACACTTCTACCAATGATAGTCCTCCAAAGCATCGACAAATGTCCTACAAAATACACATTTGTCTACTGTCATTTTTACATTCCTCAAAATTGTTAGATTTTTTTGAGAAAAAATCTTTGTCTACAGTTACTATTTTAAGTTCAATTGTCAAAATATCTAATGAGGAAAACATTTTTTACAACATGTGCACGAATCGCTGTATTTTCAGGGCATCTAAAGCTTGGTGAAAGTAGCCCAATCTACAACTCGTACTTGTCACCCCTTTTCCTGGTTTGTTCATTTTTTTTTCACTTATTAAATTCTTTCTACTTTCTCACCAGTTGGAAATCTCATCACCTGTTTATTTTTTCCTACGCTTCATTGGCTCCTTAATTTTTCCCCACACTTACCTCTCAGTGGCCTATTCCTACGATTTAATTTAATCCATTAATTTTTGTTTTATTAAAAATTGTCTTTGCCGCGATCAGAATTCAAACCCTCAATACAGATGTTGGTTAGCAGTAACTCTTCCACAGAGACTATGAGAACCAGACACTGGAATAACCAGCGTTTTCTTTTATTCGTTTGCATCAGTTAATTTTTTTTTTCAATTTTATTGATAATCTGCTTATACGTCAGTTAGAAATGAGAAATTTCTTTCGGCACTAGGTGGAGGTTTAGAGGGAGAGATTTTGGATTTGATTTTTCCGTATTTATTTTTAATTTTTGCCAATTTCCTTTTTTATTTCTCCTTGTTCGTCATTTCACTTTTTCTCTTCAATTCTATGATTTGTTCCCTCAAATTCCCCGTTTTATTTATCCAGGCTCAAATATAGCATTGGTATACTTATGGCAAAAATTATTGTGCCCAACTTGGTCGAAGGAAGCTATTAACAACTCGTGGAATTGCTACACTTCCAGCGACTTTTGCTGGTAAACATCGCACTCGTTTGGAATTGCTCACTTTCCTCCTACGTTGCCTTAATATACTATTAAATATGATAGCGAAAAAAAATTAAGATTTATTTCAAACTCGAAGAATAACTTTAATTTAAAAGTTTTTTAGTATCAAACAGTTTTCCATGAAGAAGGGTGAAGCGATTTAGGAAATAAGGTATACCTGTTTGGCTAAGACGATTCATCTCGAATAATAATGTTTTACAAGCTTTCATAGTCAAAAGAAAAAGAAAATTAATGTTGGGTAGGTAAGTTTACCCATAAAAGATTTGGAAAAAAAAAAAAAATTAAAAATTCTCTTGGATTAAAATCTAAACGAAAACAAAAGACTTAAAAAGATGTGCTCTTAGGTTGGAACTGTATATTTTCCAAGAAAATGGTAATGATGATCTTTAGCTTTCTAAATCTTTTTAAGACTTACGAAAAAAATATTATAATAGCCTAGAAAAAATGATTACGATTATAATAGTCTTTCGAGAAGAAGAAAAGAACGCCTCCTTAAATTGTAATTTTCGGTTGTTGGTTCGTTAAATTTGAATTTTTCCTTCTTTCTTTTCTTTTTTTTTTTTTTTTTTTTTGCTAGCTACAACCCTAGAATAATTCTTTTTCAAGCATATTTGAAAAACAAAAAAAAAAAAACAACAACAAAAAACGCACAAATAGGAATAGCCAACCCACGTAAATATAATTTCGAGTTAAATTTAGAATTTTTATTTATTTTTTAGCCTAGATTAAGAGGCACTATCGTATATTCTTTTCGAAAATAAAAAGATTGCCATAAAAGGTACGAAGGGAACAAGAAGAGTGAAATTTTAATCTTATTAGTGATATGATGGGTTCTCCGTTTCATTCACCTGTCAACAAAAACGGAAGTGATCGTTTTTTTTGATTTAGCAGATTATAATCTCTCCCTCATAGATGGAAAACTTTCTTGCGAATTGAAACAGGAAATTATGATTGAAGATGATTTTCAATGAAAAAATAAATTTCGATTTTACGTGTTAGTTCTCAGCTCGCAAAAATCGAACGGTCAAAACGAATATCAGAATCAGACAATTTGGCACTGGAAAAAAAACAAAAACAAAAACCAAATTCTAACTCTATCAATTTTTCAATTTTCTGTTCCTCAAACTTTTTGTGCTTTCATAAAAATATTCCGGCGGGGACGTTCCATTTCTAGACTCGAGTCGAAAAAACGTTTTTGACTATAACTGAGTGATTAATGAATAAGATAAGAATTTATTCAAAATCCAAACGCAATTAGTTACTTATTTTGTCGATGATATAAGACTGAAATTGGATTAAGGGAAATTCTGACTTTTTATTTCGTAATCTAAACTGATGAATAGGTGAATTGTATGAAAAAATTCAACATCAAGGTATGAAAGTAAAATGGCATAAATTCTTCGAATTCCGTGGTATTTAAATTCAATTTTCATTCGGTTATAAAAAAAAAAAAAAAAAAAAAAAAGGAGTAATGAAAAGTAAACGGTGGAAAAAGACACTCGATGAAATGAAAATAAAATTTTTTTTGAGTGGCATCAAACGGAAATCTGAGTGTTTGGAGAAGTGACACACTTGTGAATTGAATGACCAGGTCAAGATGGAAATCGTAAAAGAAAGCTCACAGGTTGATTTAATGTATTGCTCTTTCCTGTTGAGTAGATGTTGATTCTAAAAAGGAGGAATAAAAATCGAAAAATTCTTTCAACGAAAATTTTACGTGGTAGGTAAAGGTCTACCTATTGCAGAGCTATAGGTATATATTTTTCACGTTTTGGGTTGATTTGACAATCCAATATTTTACAGTCGAAAAAACCAAAAAAGAAAACCATCAAACACGAAGAAACGCTTTGCGATGATGGCCTTTGTGCTTTTCAAACATCTTAAATTTGCGTAAAAATGTTGAAAATCAATTCTTCTTCAACTGTACTTTATGATATCACATTGTACATGTAGAACTTTACATTGAGGCATCCGAAATTGGCTTAATTCATAATGTCCGACCTTAACATATGTTAGTATATATAAATGCCAATGACATCATAATAGTCTTAAGTTTAAGACAATATGCAGCCAGAAACACCGGGGTGTTATCACTTTTGGTTTAAGAATAACTATCAATTATAGTGAGGCTTAACTTGATGTATAATTTAAAGATAAAAATCCGAATTCTGATAAAACTAAGCCGCCACAGTTTCTGAAAAATATATTGATGACCAATCTATTAGTAAACAAGCAAAATAAGCAACAGTAGAAATTTCTTACAGGGTTTCAATCCATAAGAGAATTGAACCTAATGATGAACGCAAGAAGATTTTGAATTATCAAGTAATTATAGTCAAACAGAAATATCATAGATTTCACACGACCAAATAAAATATACGATATAAAATTATATATAATTAAAATAAGAGGAAATTGCCTGACGATAACATTTCAATCAAACTAAAAAACCATTCTATGGTCAAATTTCTATTACTTATTTTATTGTCTTCAGTTCAACTATTTTAATTTTTAAAAGACAAATTTTCTGTAAGTTGTAAAATTTTTCAGACTATTTAAGTTTTTAATTTGAGAGCTATTTTGTAATTTGGAAAATGGAAGATCGGGTAAAAATAATAATACCAAATAAAGATGAGAATGAATTGTTAATGAGTGACTCACTATATGAAAAGGGGTAACACTCCAACACTATTATGTCAGAGTCGTATTATTTTTTCAACCCACCAAAAACTTGTCGTCTAAATTGTGGGGAGAAGAATATCAAACTTCATTCCCAAAAGGCTCTCCATCTGATCATTTTGTCTTCACTTGATCTTCACCCACAGGTATTCTACAACTTAGTCTCTTTGATGAGAACTTACTGACTGCACAGAGAAACTTTAACTATTATCTAACACCTTCAGATTTAAAGGATAATATCCCATGAAGAAGGCAGAGTCTAGAATACACCAAAAATAACAAGGTGGAAGTAGAAGTACATGAACAAAGTGAAATATAAATTCTGATGAATAAAATCAAAATAAAAGTAAAAGTACATTGGCATACGCATTTTGATGAAGGTTAATTGAGGCAAGAATTATTTATCTATGTTGAGAATTGTAACGATATTTTTGTTACAAAAAGATACACGACACATATATTATTATTTTATAGCATGTATTTTACATTTATCAGAGAATATTAAAAAGAGTTGTTTGTACGAGAGGAGAATAGTGAATGAATATAATTAAAACTAAGGGTATGGATTCAAGAGAATTGTACAGTAGTGTCGTGGGAGATATACAATGTGATTGGTCAATAGAATCTACGTAAGTTTATAGTAAACCAATGAAATAACATATTTATGACATAAATGGGTGTAGTTATAATTTTAAGAGGCATTTGGAAGAGTGCAAAATTGTATATTGTGTTCAGGGAATAAATAACATCATGATATTTAATGTAGGCATAAGGTATTAGGAAGAAAGGTGATGTCAAGAGACAGGTCTTGACAAGTTTCAATGACGTAAGTAAGATATTACGTTTGAGTGATGTAATGTGAGAGAATGATTGTTTGGAATATGAAAATTATGTAAAAATAATATTCTACTAGGAAATGATATAAAATTATCATTACAAGAATATTCATCATCACGCAATTGGGTTTGGGTAATTTATTTGCAAATATTTTATTTTTAAGTGAATATTACAAGATCCAACTCAATTAAATGTGCAATATAAATTCTAAAGATGTGATTAATAATTTGCCTGAAACAGAATTTTATTCAATTATTGACGTCATCTGTATCAAAATTTGAAGATTTTTGAGAGATTACACTGTCCCAATCTGCTCTATGGGCCGTCATTTATACACACCCTTTGCTGTCAGTTGGATTTATGATTTGTTATTTAATTTCTTATTTATTATTATTATACATATATATAGATATATAAATTTTTTTTTTACCCCAACTGGATCTCGGGTATTTCAACATATATTGTACAATTTTTCTTGCAAAAATGTTTTAAATAAATGGATAAAAAAAAATTTCCTTATTTCAATTAAAAGAAAGTTGAGAACTCTAATGTAAATACGAAAATAATGTCTTTGTACAAATGTGAGTTTTCTCTGTAGCCAAACCATTGAATGGGTTGCCAGATCCCAAGTATACCTAAAAACTTCAAATTTTTCAGATTTTCTGGTATGAAAAATTCATAGAAATCCCCAGACCAATAAACTTGTTGGGTAAAAAAGGAGAAAAATACAGTTTTCAATGTTGTCGGCTTATAAATGCAGAAATATTAATGTTGTGGCGTGGTTATTATGATCATTCATGTTTCTTACGCAGGACTATTTTATATAGGACATAATTTTTTTGAATGTTTAGATAATTATGACTTATACATGCGTATATTAATGCTCCCGATCATCAACATTTTCTGATCAATCAAAAAAAAAAAAAAAAAATGAATCGAAATTGGTCATCGATCATTTAATCCAAAATAATCAATTTTCAAAAGATCGATCAATCAGTCACTAATTTTATATAAAATTGGTAAATATTATATTATTACTTTAAATAACTAATTAATATTCATGGGCTATGGTCGTGAGGATGGTTATGAGGTAGACGTTAATAGGTAAACTATTACTAATTAAACTAAGCTATTTTACAAATTAATATTTCTATGCCGGTTTCTAAGACTGTAATAACTAAGTAGGTATATGAAGCTAAAAATGTGTAAGGCTCTGCAAAAATTGACTTTTTGGAGAATTGTCTTTTTAGGCTGAATTTTTTCATCACCATTGGAAAATAGACCTTTAATTATAACTGTGGGGACTCAACCATATGAGGTAAAGGGGCTCGGACCACTCGAAGACAGTCGCCGCCCCAAAGGGCAGGCTAATAATCGTCCTCGTGACGTTAAACCACACACAAAATACGTTCGATTGTAATTACCTGCAAGTACATGCAGGTAATGTACGAGTACCAAATCATGACATCACCAAACAATGTCACGATCCGTACATGAACTGGCCAGCCATCTCTTATCATGATAGGGGATGATGCAACCTGGCCGCCCTCACCGACGTACGTATTATCTTACATACGTGTGTTTGTGTGCGTGCAAATAAGCCATATATAAACCACCCGAACCAGCTCTAAAATTGCCAGTGTTCGCCTTAGTTTTGGCTTACCCGTATATGTGTACGAAGTGGCTGAGCACACTTAAATTCTATTGAATTTCCTTCTGATGAGAATATCTCTCACGACAAGGTATTCCACAATAACTTAATATTATCTTAAGGAAAAATAAAGAACCAATTACAAAAAAAAAAAATACTCAGGATTAATACAAAACCTTCTCCTTTTTTTGAGTCGTTAAAAACAAAGTTAGACTGATATAGAAATTTATCATTGATATTGCAATAATATTTCAAACAATGCTAAATATTTCAGAAAAAAACAGTTTCAAACTCTATTTTGGAGGTTGGTTAGAAGGCTATTTTTTAAACAAAACGAACATTTTTGCAAATGAATCGAAATCAAACGGTTCGAATCAAACAGCGTGAATGTTATTTTCATCATTCAGTTTCAGCAGTGAAAACTCCGTAGAAATCTTCAAAAATCCATTAATAATCCTTAGAATGTCTCAAAAATTCAGAAATTACTAGAAAATCCTCATACATTCTCTCGAGCTTTCAAAAATCCTTTGCTCTGGCAACCCAGCTGCTTCCTTGGTGTTCACAAAATCTGTCTCTCTTTCTATCTATGACTGACTCCAACTTTGCCTCTCACTGCGTAATAAAATAACGTAGTAGGTCTGCCCTCTAATAAATAGCCTACCAACTTCCTAAAATAATTATATATTATATTTTTCATGCAACTTGATGATTATCTTCAGATAGAAATTTAATGGGCAGTGATCTACAATTTTTCAAGCGTTACAGAAATCAATGTGTTTTCAGATTGATCACAAATTAAAATATAGGTTAACTGTTGTATTTTTTAAAGACTCATGTACTTTTAAAATTGATTTAATAAAGAAAAACTGAGGACATTTTCATTAATTCAATGGGAACTCTCTACACAGGGCTAAGGGGAACTTTTTTTCAACACTGTAGGGCATGGTAGGAAGCTGAAAATGAAATATCAATGACAAAAAAAAGCCCTAATAAAACAAAAAATTGAAGAAAAAAAATGAATTTGAAAACTATAAGATTGGCGACATGAGCCTATGTGATGTTATACGTATGTGTGGAATACTTTGTTGTGAGAGATATTCACCTTGTAGAAGGTAATTCTACAGCTTTGTGTGTTTTGCCACTTCATACATTTAAGTATGGGAGAACCAAATCCAAGGCAAATACTGGCAATTTTGTAGCCTATTTCAAGAGTTTATATAGTGGATTTGGCACACACACACAGACACACATATGTACATATACATATGTATATGTGTTACAGAAAGTACGTCATTTCTTATTCATTGCAATGGCAATTGATAAGAAATGACATAATAAATTTGTATATTGGTCCGAGACATTGCAGAGATCTTTATCAATTATATTATTGTCATTGGCCAAACGTTATATCTTACTTGCCTGTATGTACAAGCAAGAACATACTAACAAACAGAGTGTATGTATGATTTTGGATGTAATGCACTTGATAAGAAATGACGTTGGGCGTGCGAGACATAGGCCCATATTCATAAACGTCACTTTAACTTCCCCTCACTTAAACTTCACTTAAAAATGACTCTTGGCACAATTTTGTATTTAAGAGTGTGGTAACATTTTATTTTTACATTGGAACTCTCTCAAGAGATACAATGTTCCCACATTTCTAAGTACAAAATTGTGCAAAAAACTTTTTTGAAGTAAAATTTAAGTGAAGTGAATATGGGCCATATAGTCCCCACAGTATGTATTAAATTTCACATTGATAAATTAGAGATGAGGGAAAAAAAATTAGGTTAAAAACGAATTTTTAAAAGATAAGCTTTAATTTTTTTTTGACTTTCGCTTCATGCGAAATAAACATTATTTTGTTGTCGACGGTTGGCTACAGTATTGGTATACTTTAAAATCGCAGGAATGAATAGAATAAAAACTTGTAAAAATAGAGTTCTAAAATATTATAAATTCTATTTTAAAACTTGTATTAATAAAATTTGAAATATTTTATCAAAGATGGCCCTCCAGTGTGATAAGTATAAAGTGTTTTGCTGTAGATCCTTACAGAAGTTCTTAGACACTGAGACGCTACAACCCTATCTGATTTTCAACCAATTTACTTGTACCATGTCCATGAAAACTGAATAAAATAAAAACTGTAGTACAGTAGGCCAGAGCCGTAGAGAAGGGGAAGAAAAGGTAGCATTTCCCTCGGGCCCAGACTTTCTAAAAAGGCCCGGATGGCCTTTACTAAATGCCTACACCAAAAAATGGAAAAATTGAATATTAGATAAAACTTACTTTTTTACCCCCTCCATCATTCAGATACACATGCAAAAATGAATGCATCGTGAGTACCTATTGTGTCATTATGAGTTGAATTTATTGCCTCAGTGCACATTGAAAAGGTACAATCTTTTTCGCACATTTGGTAGCAGAAAGAGACGTCAAATAACTAAAATGTATATAACCTTTTTTATTGCAAATTTAGTGCCACACATTTTCATACTGTATTACATTTTCGAAAAAATCAATACATGTTCAGATAAACGTCCGTTTTTGGGTGCATATTCACCTCCATTATCTGTGGACGCTCGAGGTGGGAGAAATATGACTTTTAGCGTACTATTTTCGACGCCAAATCTGAACCAATGGTAAGAAAGTGGAAAATTTTTCAAGTACCTAATTTGTCCGAATAAAAAACCTTTCTCGACTCGACTATGAGTACTAATTTTTGTCTGTTGAATAAAAATTTGGATATTATTCCCACATTATTCACGCTACAGTCTCAGTGTTATCTATTCTGAATTTTGGCGACCATTACAAAACTATTTTTATATTTGGGTACCGGTCATAGAGTTAACATACCTACGAGAGAAAAGGTCACGAATACCAATATTTTTGATTCAGTATAACCGGATTGATGACTTCTAACCGATCCAATGTGTTCAGACGGTACTATACGATGCAGTTGAATTATTCATCGTAAAGATATCTAGAGTTTTATTTTTTAGAAAATGAAGTTTTTCCTTTAAGCAAAATTGGTTCACACATTAACGTCAGTCGTAGTGGTTACATTAAATAAAAAATAGGTGAGCGTAATAAAGCGGATGTGATTAAGCGTATTGCGCATCGAGTTATAAACGTTTGTTTGTTTTTTTTTTTCAATTTTTTTTGCCTTTAGACTCATGCGTTTTTGTTATCTCCGGCGAGTGAATTACGTCGTGTAATAATTGCCAGAACATACGGTCGTGTTTAGTAGTTTTTATCGCACGAACACATATCAACGTACATATATAGGCTACTACATGACGTACACGAACCGCTTCAAATTTGGTGAAGAACTATGATAACCGTAACGATAATTTTGATAATTTTACTTTTATGCGTCGTTCGACTGTTTCAATATGTGGAAAAGTGGCGAGTCTACGCCAGTGCCATTAATCGTCTGCCAGGACCATCGTTTTTCACCGGTCTTTCTCTAGCCTGGGAGATCGCTTCAACTTCTAGATTTGGTACGTAATTATGGAACACGAAGGTATATTATACACATATTATATACGTATATATATACTTACCTATAGGCTATATACCTGGCAGTGCTGTCAGATTAGTCGCCTATAAAATCAGTAGATTTTTTTCAAACAGGAGAAAAAAAATTCAGTGGATTTCAAAAAAATTCCGTAGACTTGTAATTTTGTAAATTAGAGAGCTAGCAGTGTTTCCAATGACCAAATTTTTTCCCCCGTTTTTTTCATATTTCCTCTGCATATTTCTTACTTATGTTTGCAGCAATTGTGGATTGTGCTGTATATTGTACCTCTTTACTTCTCTTTTTCAGATCACACTACTTCATAATTTTGATTATTTTTTTTAGATCAACCTTCCTCTCAGTCTCACTCCAATTTACGTAAATATTAATACATACTGTGTATTTGTATTTTTTTTTAGCCCAATATTTTGATCACTTCGAAATCAGAGTCTGCTATTTCAATTACTCTGGACGCTTCTTCATTTTCATTACCTTCATAAAATCAAACTTTTAATAAAAATAATAACAAATAAAGCTTGTTGTCGACATGTCGTACATATTATTACAAGTACCCATACCCAATACCTAATCCAACATTCAGTTATCACTTATCACTTTAGTAATTTAACTGTAAGAGTAATTAATTTCGGTGCCATTGAAAAAAATATCTATTCTCAGTTCTCATAGTTTTTTACCATTCATTACTAGAACATTTTTAAAAATTCCGTATATTCTAGGGAAATTCAGTAGATTGGTAAAATTCCGTAGAAAAAACTACCTATTTTATTTTTTAGAAGCAAAATTCCGTAGTTATACTGACAATTCCGTAGGTCTGGCAGCACTGATACCTAGTGACTGATAACGATACGTCAATACAGTGAACTCAGTATAATATACTGGAATGCACACAGCTCATAACAACACGTACTATCGTAGCAAACCGGTGTGTTAGAAAGAGACAGAGATAATGGGGTGGCAGAAAAATGTAAACAAACATATCAGCTCTTCATAAAATTACTTCTTTTTTAGTATTTCTCCGAATTTCTTCAAGAATTTTTACCAAGAACACTGATTTGTAATTATTGCTAATCATGAATAAATTTCACTACTGATATTTAAGACCATCAGATTAGAACTAATTAGTTGGTCTACGTTTTAATTTTAAATGAGAAAATAGGTAATATAAAACTTAAATCTTGCATAGTAATATTTTATTTTACAGTCTAAGTAGGTGCCTACTTAAAGAAGTAAATCCATAGGTAGTTAATAAAATAAAAATTACTTTAACCTTTGTGGAATACCTTGTTGTGAGAGATATTCTCACCAGAAGGAAATTCTACAGAATTTAAGCGTGTTCAGCCACTTTGTACATAAGTACGGGTAAGCGAAAACCAAGGCGAACACTGGTGATTTTAGAGCCGGTTCGGTTGGTTTATATACGGCTTATTTGCACGCACACAAACACACGTACGTAAGATAATACGTATGTTGGTGAGAACGGCCAGGTCATATCATCCCCTATCGAGATAAGAGATGGCTGGCTGGTTTGTGTACAAATTGTGACATCATCTTATTATGTCACGATTTGGTACTTGTACATTACCTCCAAGTACATACAGGTAATTACGATCGAACATATTTTGTGTGTTTAACGTCACAAGGACAATTGTTTGCCTGCCTTTTGGGGCAGCAACTGTTGTCGAGGGGTCCAGGCCCCTATACCTCATAGGGGAGAGTCCCCACAGCTACTCCCCCCAGTTTTTACGCTGCAAAAATGATCAAATTGCGCAAGGTCTGACGGGACATGCGGGTTTAATGCTGTTTTTGATCGGCCTCCCACTTCGCCAGGGTGCTGCCTACTGCAGCCGCGACACACTCGTAAGATTCCTTACGGGCATGTGCTCGGGCCAAGTAGTTTGCCCAGCTGTCTTCTCCCCTACGCCTCGGTGGTCAATTTTTGGTATAGGTGTAAAGGTGACAACGGGAGTGAGGGGTCAGCGGACGTCTAAACTGAGGCTGCCTGAGCATCGGGGAGTTTGAATTCCCCGATGTCAGGGCAGCCATCTTTGCCTTTTTGTTGGTTGCCCTCTCCGCTGTAAACAGGAACCTCATCAGTTCCATGGTCTCCGGCATCGGGGGTTCCGTTGTTGGAGTCAATTCCAGTCGAGTCTGGGGAGGAGTGATGATGGGTGGAAGCGGTGTTGTCATCTCCGCGAGAACGCTCTCCATGGCGGGTGCCGTGTCCATCAGGAGTTCCTCCTCAATTTGATCGAGATCCGACTTCTGTCCCGGAATTTGTCCAGTAATCTTGGTGACTTCCAGAACTTTCAGGTTCTTGGTCGTGTTGAGGAAGATTTGGGTTGGTAGCGACATTGGAATAGGTAAGCAAGGAAAATGGAGAGCCAAAAATATCGTTTAGAAAACACGTCTGAGATCTAAGACAGTTCTAAAATGGGTGAATTTACTGCTATATTCAATTTACCATTACAGTTCCGTTTTATTATTTTCACATCTTCATATCAGCATGTAGAGGGGATAGCGCTTAAAATTCTCGGCCGTATTCAAGTTTTCCGGTTAAGTTCTGATCGGTTTAAGCAAAGTTATGCCTGAAATAAACTCAGAATATATTTTTTGAATTTTTATTACAAAGGAATCTCCACTTGTGACGTAACAACGTTGAGATTATCTTTGTATTTAACGGTAAACGCACATTATGATGTTTATTTCCGTATCGCACGTGGATTTGTTTATTCCTGTCATTTTCTTTTTATTGGCATTCCTCGTTTGCTTATCTCCAGAGTTTCTTTTGTCTCACAGAGTTCCGATTTTTGTCGCATATTTTTTAGCGGGTTTCAACTTACGTAGCAGATATTACTTTTTTGGGAGTAAATTTTATTTTCTTCGCATCAACCTCTCAGACATGCGAGAAGGGTGGGAATTTTTGCCTTTTTTACTGCCTAGGAACCTGCCTCTTTTTTGTGGGCATATGGGGGCCTTGGGATCGAATGTTTTGGTAATAACATCGTCCAAAAACTTCACAGACATTTTTATTTTTGGTGTTTTCTCTAATTGTGAATTTTTTATTTCATATTTTTCGACGGATTCTTCTATGTTTGTTGGTGAATCCTTCTGGATATTTTCTATGTTTTCTCTCGGTATCCTCTTTCTTCTTTTATCGTCGCTTACCATGTATGCAGGCTTCAATCTGTCGATTGAAATTGTTCGAGGTTTGCCTGCAATGAGTATCACAAAGTTTTTTTCATCTCGTGATACTACTTTGTAAGGACCGGCATATGGTTTCTCCAGCACAGATCTCATTTTTTCATCTCTAACAAATACGTGTGAAGTATTGGCCAAGTGTTTCGAGATGTAAATCTTGAGCTGGCCATGGTGAGCTGCCTGTTTTAGGAAATTATTGGCATCATTTATTATATTTTGTACAATAATTTCGGGGCTAACTTCCTTTGATTCTGTGAAGAAGTCATCTGGGAGGAGTAGCTCTTCGCCAAATGCTAATTGCGCTGCAGTATGACCTGTATCTGTTTGTAAGGCAGATCGAAGGCCTAAGAGGATGGCAGGAAGTACATCCTTAAGCTGTGCTTTAGCTATTTCAGCATAAGGCAATTGAACAGGAGCTGAGATAGCTTGGATTCTACTCAAGGCATCAGCTGGAGTGTTAAATTCTCCACTTATACACTGAATGTCTGTAGTCAATTGACCAATATAGTCTAATTGTCGTGCTCTTCTCGGCGATGCCAGTTCTGCTTTTTGTGTGAAGGCATATGTTAGGGGTTTATGGTTAGTATACACAGAAAAACATCTACCCTCTAATTGGTGCCTGAAATGCTTCAATTCCCTATCGTATGTGCTATAGTTCTTTTCGGTTTTTGAGAGCTTCCTCCAGAAGAAAGCTAGCGGTAACTTCTTGTTGTCTTTATCCAATTGGTACAGGGTTGCACCAATAGCAAAATCAGAGGCATCGGTACTCACGCATAATGGCAGACTTTTATCTGGATGAGCCAATAGAGTTGCATTTGCCAGTGTATCTTTGATTTTCTCAAAGGCCTGTTTGGCTTCTTCATTCCATTCGAGTGGAGTCTTATCTATCTTTTTGCTTGTCCTAATTAGTGCAAACAGCTTACTTTGTTCGGCTGCTGCATTCTTCATGCAACGTCTATAGAAGTTCACCATCTCCAAGAAATGCCTGAGTTCAGCGACATTTGAGGGCTTCGGGAAGTTCAATATTGGCTCTACTTTGGTCTTCAAGGGGGAAATGCCTTTGGTCGAGACTTTGTAGCCGAGGAAGTCAATTTCAGTCTGTGCATATAAGCTTTTACCTACGTTGATAGTAAGCCCGGCAGTGTGTATACGCTGTATGATGGCTCTTACATTCTCCTCGTGCTGTTGCTCACCGCCTTCGGAGCAAATGCAGATATCATCCAAGTATGCATATGCAAACGGCAATTCCCTAAACAGTCCATTGATAAATCTCTGGAAAGTTTGTGCTGAGTTGCGAAGTACAAACGGCATTCGAAGGTATTCGAATTGTCCAAAGATGTCTATTTTGGTGAACATCATTTTACCCTTCATATTCGCGTTGAAGTCCATTATATTGGGGACTGGGTAGCGATCAGGAACTGTTTTGGCATTTAAGGCCCTGTAGTCTCCAACAATTTGCCACTCTCCACTTGCTTTTTTGGTCATGTGGATAGGGGAGCTACATGAGCTTTTTGAGGGGCAACATACGCCCTCCTCAATGATGTGATGGAAGTACTCCCATGCCGCTTTGAGTTTGTTAGGCAGTAACCTTCGTGCTCTAGCATGGCAAGGCGGTCCTTTGGTCTCTATGTAATGAACTGTGTCATGTTTATAGGTAGGATGCCTGCAAATTGATGGTTGAGTGACTCCAGGATAGTCAGACAGGATCTGTAAGAGTTGTCCGTTGACTTTTGTACAGTTGGATATATTTGTGTCCAGTCTGTAAGCATGCGTTTTGCCATCCACACAATTTTTAGATTCACTATCGATCAATTTGCCTGTTTGAGGTCAATGATCAGGCCATAATGTGCAAGGAAATCTGCACACAGGATCGGGTTTGGAACATCAGCAATTGTGAAGGACCACGTCATATTTTCCTTAAGTCCGATGTCGACTTTGCTGGTCTCAAGTCTGTAAGCTGGAAGGTTTTGACCATTCATAGTATGGAGATAGTATTTTGGAGGAAGTACTTTTTGGTTTTTACTTACTGGCAATATACTCATGTCTGCACCTGAGTCTATCAAGTACCATCTCCTATTAGTCCTGTCCTTTATGAACAGGCAACATGAGTGTTTTTCCAAGGGGTCTTGGGCCTCATAGATGGCCCCTCGTTCTAGTTTGACGCCTCCTTGGTATAAGATTTGCCCCACCATTTGCACCTGTTGTTGCATTTGGTGCCCTCTGCTCCAAACCTGTTATGGAAGAAACAACTCTTTTTATCCCAATTTCAAGACTGGTTTTTGGGTGATGATGTTCTCGGGGTAGTTGAACTCTGACCCCTGTTGTTGGAAATTGATCTACGGTCTCTGGACTGGGACTGTCGTCCTTTGCTATTGCTACTATTATTGTTGTTATTTCTTGACTTAGATCATTGTCGCCAGCTGCTATTGGGTTTCGTTGAGCTTTGGCTTTTGTTCCTCTTTACTTCCTCGGTCAACTGAGCTATTTGGGCTCTAAGTTGAGCGAGTTCACCAGTCTCTGCAGATACTGCACTTACCACAGGCTTTGACCTGGTATATTCTAGCGCATTATCTGCTGATTTCGCAAGGAAGTCCAAGTCTGCAGATGTATTTATCACAGTCAAACCTATGGCAGCTAGGCATTGCAAAACACTTTGAGGAAGTTGTTTGTCAAATTGGTTGCCTATGACAGAAGGGGCTACGATATTATCCGCCTTCTGCCTCAATTTTGCCATGAAGATTGAGGGTTTGTCATCCCCCATCTTCATACCACCCATCACATCATCAATGATTTGGTTTTTAGTTTTCCCAAACACATTCTTTATCTTCTTGACCAGGCATATTTATCCTCTTCTGTCGAAGGGCATTCCATAATATCCGGAATGTGGCTGATTATCTGTGGGGGCATGCCTCCACAGATGTGGAGATACCGCTGGTTCAGAGTTATGTTCTCTGTCTTGAACCTGCCTTCCAAGAGTGTCAACCACAAGTTTACCTCATTGGGCAGAAATTCCGAGATCTCTATCCTCCATCTGTAGAAGTTGGGGTTCTGCCCTGGCTGTAGTTGCGAAAGTTGCATAATCTGTGCCAAGACTTCGGGTGTCAGCTGCGGCTGACTACTACCTCCCTGCGATGGTTGTGGGTTTTTGGTTGGTGGTGGGACCATTGCTATGTCTTTCTAATGACAAGTGTATTCCACAGAACTACTTCCTTCCTTGTTGGTCAAAAACACTGGCTCCTGTGTTTGTAGGACAGGTGTTTTTGGGTCAGAACTTTGGCTTAAAGTTTGACCACTTCTCAACGTTTTTACTGCTAATTGATCTTT
This sequence comes from Ericerus pela, assembly GCA_011428145.1. Classification (NCBI taxonomy): domain Eukaryota; kingdom Metazoa; phylum Arthropoda; class Insecta; order Hemiptera; family Coccidae; genus Ericerus; species Ericerus pela. Next base: position 2,685,089 of record WOFM01000151.1, on the reverse strand, counting down.
ATTTATTGCAGCTCCCAGTCGTGCTAATTCTGGGTGTTGAGGGCCTTCTTCCAGATTTGGTAAATTCTTAGAGTGTCGAGTCAAAGTTGAGATGGTTGGGGGATGAGCCCAACCTTCTTCCTCCAGGTCTGCTGTCTTGTTTCTCTTTGTTTATATATTTTAAAGAGAGGGGTGTAAATTCCCACTTCAGTAGACTCTACTTCGACGACCTAAAAGGTGTCTTAGTCTGCCAAAAAAATTTTTTGTATTTGCCAAGCAAGCGAGTTTCTCGCCAGCGCACCGCACCAAGTTTTTGTAAAAGCGCAATGCGCCTAAGGACAGCTCACGACGTAGCTAAATATCACATCAAGGTTACCACTGTGGAATACCTTTTTGTGAGAGATATTATCACCAGAACAAAATTCTACAGAATTTAAGCGTGTTCAGCCACTTCGTACATAAGTACGGGTAAGCCAAAACCAAGGAGAACACTGGCGATTTTAGAGCTGGTTTGGGTAGTTTATATACGGCTTATTTGCACGCACACAAACCCATGTACGTAAGATAATATGTACGTTGGTGAGAATGGCCAGGTCATATCATCCCCTATCGAGATAAGAGATGGCTGGCCAGTTTGTGTACAAATCGTGACATCATCTTATTGTGTCACAATTCGGTACTCGTAGATTACCTGCAAGTACGTACAGGTAATTACGATCGAACGTATTTTGTGTGTTTAAAGTCACAAGGACGATTGTTTGCCTGCCCTTTGGGGCGGCGACTGTTGTCGAGGGGTCCAAGCCCCTATACCTCATACGGGAGAGTCCCCACAACCTTATTTATGTGTTTTTTATTTTATTTTATTTTCAAAGGTGCGTTCAAATCTACAGTCCAATTGTAGGTTCAATAAATTGTTGGACAATTTTTCACCAAAAAAAGAGTGTTAAATTAATTTTTTTTATTTTATAGGCTCCTAAAATTGTATAGCATAATTTCCTGTTAGTGTTTGTCTTCATCTTAGAGTTGCTATATAAGATATCAAAGCAATGTGGTTGGCTATCTGTGACATGGGACAAACAAAGCTGGAACATAAGGGTGCAACTAGTTATTCTATATAAATGGGAACTTGATATCTAGATGAGATCATTATATTTTTGCTGTTTCATTATACACAGGTTGGGTATAATATTGAAAATATTAAGCCACATCAATCTGTTGATAGGCTAAAAAAAAAGTTAGCGATCAACCCATCTTTTTCATACTTTATAAGATTGCGAACCATCGCAATATGCTGCAAAAAAGAAGAGGGTCATGAATTTTACAGTTTCTTAGGTACTTCAAATCCACCAGAAATTTCAATGTACTCTTTGCGTTTTTTGAATGATATAATTATAGCTTAAGTATAGTACCTACATATAAAATTGTATGAAGAAGATAATCCAGTCTAGAAATCTGTTTCTAACTGTTTAAAATGAAACGTAATAAAATAATTATTGTAACTTGGAAATATTTGACGAAGCGAGAACTTAGAAGACGAGAATAAAAAAATTAAAATTTAATGTCACTCACTCTATATTGTGAAAACCATTCCTCGTGGTATTTTTCTTCCTCACACACAAAATTTTCTTGAGATATCCGCGAGCTATGTATTGAAATTAACCTTAAGAAAAACGTTATTGTTATAATTTATAACATACCTATATTATGTAATAAGTGGGTACTGTATAATATCAGGGATTTTTTCAGGAAATTTTGTATTTTCAGTTCATTGGAAGAAAACTGTCAGTTGTTCTAGTTTGGTAGAAAAATAATTATTCTTATAAGGATACTTTTCTGAGTGGTCATTCAACTTTAATCTGAGAATAACTTGTCAATTTTCAATGGTCAACTCGTATATACTCTCAAGTTTAAAGTTAACTCGAGTTTATCCTTCATCGCACACCCACTCTAATAGATAGGTATTATATGAAAATTGTTTAAAACCAATTAACACGAAAGTAAAAATTGAAAATATCGGTTCCAACTAGACTTATACTTCATTCTTATAATAGGTCACATTTATCTACGATTTTCTCGACTTTCAGTGTTTCTAACAAGAAAATAATTTATGCCATTTTATTCTCCATTAAATTTCCTATAAAAAATACTTCTCCTGTTTTTAAATTTTTCCACTCCATCAAACAAAAAAATAACAAATAAAAATATCCTTCCATTTCTATACTACCATTAACAGACATGAGTAAGAGAGAGAACGAAACCGTTTTTTGCCAACTTCTTATTGCTGTCTCTTTCTAACGTACCGTTTCGTTGTATCGCTGGCTGCGAGAATTCCAGTATATTATATTGAGTTCACTGCCAGCATACCATTCCAACCATCGATTTTGCCTAAAGTGAATATTAGGTCGATTGAAAAATCGATACAAAATCGCAAAAAAGTGGCGGCGATTTTGAATAAACTTCAAGAAAAATACCAAAAAATCACTCCAAATAGTATCTGGAAGTTTATATTGTTGGTATTAGGTACCTACATCATTCCTTAAACTGTAAATAATTATAAATTTTATCGATTTTTATATTGAAATGACTCATAATCCATTTGTATTTTTCAAAACTGATTTTATCGGATTGAAGAAAATGAAAATCAAATCTCACTTTTTAGACACCCATTTAGCGCAACTCTTAAACCGGTTTTTTAGGTTAACTCGAAATCACCACTACTTATTTGTCAAAAAATCTGTGCTTTTTTGGCAACCATCTTGAGGGGGAGAATATCAACTGGATAAAAACGTTAAATAAGGTTACACTAATGTGAAAATCTACATGAAAATTATGTTGATTCAAACTCCGTTTGTATTTGCCAAAACACTGTAAATAGCCTCGGTCTACACTGATTCCTCAGTTTAGATCAAAGTTGAGCAATCGGATCGGATTCAAATCTAGATTCGAATCAGTTTTTGTGGTTCGGCGAATCCATCCGAATTCACTTTGACAAATTAGATACTTATCAGTGATTCGAATCTAAAAAAAATACTGGATTCGTGAACTTTATTCGAATCCGTTAGACAGATTCGACAGATCCGAAATTTCAAATGATTTTCCAAGGATCAAAGATTCATTTTGGTTTTTTCTTCAAAGAATCGGAATTAAAAATCATTTCGACTCGTTTAAATTTGAAAACTTTTTGAAATAAAAAAAGTGTAACTATTCAATTTTGAATGTGAGATCAATGAAATTTGATGTTTTCTTACAATAGTTTCTATTTTAGATCATTGCATTAAAAAAAAAAAAACCTAATAAGCTGAGCAATCGAGTTTGTGGATTCGAATCCATATATGAATCCACGAATCTAGCTGCTCTATTCGAATCCGATTCGAATTCAAAAATAAGTGATGATAAATCGAATCATTTTCGAATCGCCAAAAAAATGTGGATACGCGGATTCGTATTCAAATCCATTTTTAGTGGATTCGTGCCCAATCCTGACTCAGATGGTTCATGTACTTATTCAACTCAACTCCTTCCAAACGAAGGACAGCCTCTGGAAGCTCAGCCTCCTGAGGTTTCTTGTCATCTCTGATGATATTTCTTAGTTTAAATGATTCCCATTAGGAAATGGTTTGAGTAATTCACCAACATCCCTTCTTAAATTTCGAATAAAATAAGTTATTGTAAATATCATTAAATCGACATTAAATTGACCAGGTTCTTAGTTAAATTTTATGCTAATTTTTGGTCGAATCAGTCTAATTTATTCGGTATAGCGTTTCAATTCTAATAATAGGTGACATCAAACCAACTCAATTTATCGAGTTATAAAGAAATAATGGAAATGTCACAATGAAGGTGGGCAGATAAGGGTCATATTTTTCACACATCACATACTCAATAAACATTGTCGCATCTTAAACATTGTATTGTTCAAGAGCGTAGATAGTTCCGACGTAAGGGGGGTCCACACATTTTCAGTGGTTTTCTATAATCGCCTGCTCCAACAAAAAATCACCAAAACCGAATAAATTCACGATTTGTAGAGCTCCAGCCTTTTTTTCTTCGTTAAAAGGGGTCCAAACCGCCAAGACCTTCACCTTATATACGCTGTTTTCTATAATTGGATGTACATTCTTTATGTTAGTGTAACTGCTGTCGATTTGAATACTTGCATGTTATTTATGACCGTTCATAGTTGGGTCATTTGCTATTTTTCAGCTGCCTACTTCGAAAGAAATACTAATTTTAGACATCAAGTTGAATTTAAAAAAAAAAAAAAAAAAAAATGAATTGAAATTAAAACATTTAAAACCCAATTACAATATTAAAGTAGATGGGTCGAGTTTTATCGGTTTATGATGAGATTCGAAATATTCTCATAACACTAGTAACCAGTTACACCGATATGAGGCTGATATTTCCTCACTCATCTAAAATGGTAAGGTGTAATCTATTTGTAAATAACTCATGTTTTTGGTTGTGGTAAGCCTAGATATCTCACTTGATTCTTTCCTCGTCGCTGCGGTAGTAACACTTGAAATGCTCCACCAAATGAATCCGGAGTGAGAACATAATATTTTCTCGATACTAATCCTACAATTTTTTGATCTATTTTGCAGAAAGGTATAAAATTACGCTTCGTTATCTCGCAGAATTTGGACCATTTTTCAAAGTATGGCTTGGACCGAAGCCGGTAGTTTTAATTACCGAACCAGAAGGAGCTATGGTAACTCTAAGTTAAATTTATTTAGTTTAGAAAATGACAAGGAAATGTGTAGCTAGTGTAGATACCGAACGATATTCAAGAGCCAGAGAAATGTAAGGAAAAGGTATAAGGCTGAATATCTGAATAACATTTCAAAATTTAAATCATAATACAATAATTGTGTAGGTTCGTAGATCAGCTACCAGAAGGCTTGCCGTAAGTTCACTGGCACAGGAGTGGCAAGATTCCAAGTATACACAACTTCATGACGGGTACGGCTTGCCATTCTAAAAATAAAATGCAAGTCGTGATTTTTAGCACCCTCAGACACATCTAAGTAAATAAAAGTTGCCAACACCCTCGGATCTTTCAATAATAATAAACTTAATTTTCCCCCCATCCTCGGATGCTAAATAAACTTAAAACTAAAAACTCTAAGTGACCGAGGTCACGTAATATTAATAATAAATTAAAATGAAAATAATAAAATTTCCTAATAATAATTTTTGCTGTGAGCATCGTGGTTAGGCTAACAACTTATCCTCAACTGCTTACGATGAAAAGACTTTTTCTCCTTCCATTTTCTAAATTTCTCTCAACTTTTTAAACTTCCCCCTTTACCCTACCACAGACTGATACTCCAATAAAATTTGTGTACCTCGGTACCGTCTTTTTCCTCTAAACCTGTTTTTAACTCCAATCTCTGTATTTTTTCAATGAGCAGCCGATTTTATATGATTTAGATATAAATTTTTCCTACTGCTGGGTTTAACCAGCATTTGTCTTCCTTACAGACAACACCTATTTCTAGTTGTCTTTTATTTTTACATTTTTTCATGTCTGTACCAAATTTTATTTAACACATGATGTTTTCTGATATCATGCTCTAATTCACCCGTGGCAGTGGGCTAAACTGTCGATTATTTATTCGTGGTGTTTGGTGGTCCCTAGTTTCCCCAAATGGCAGTTTCTTGGAAATGTTCAGCCTATTTTGTGTTATTAATTTAATGGAGATGCATGGTAAAAATTTTGGTGTTGAAGACTCTGGCAAGGCTGAACAGGGCTAGGTTAAGACTCTTGTCACCGTCCGACATAGTTGATGGTGACACTCGAGGTGTAAGTTTGTTTTGTAGCATTGATTTAATTTTGTGGAGTGTTTTCCCCAGGATATGTCCCCCTGGGGTCGCATACCATATTCATAGGAAGGCTGTCTGAATGCAAGCAAATAGATATAGTTGCAAAAATCCTATTTTATTCTCAGAAATCCACCCTTGTTGCTATGGTAACTGTGAATATATATTCTTCTCTCTTATCAGATAATGTGTGCCCAATTGTCCACACTTCGAGAATGATATATAATAATATACTTACTCTATTCCAAATAAAAATATAAATAAAAAAAAATTTAAGGATACGCTTTTATTTAACTTAGCACTCTAAAAAGTAGAAAAATAATTTTTCATGACATACTTAAATTATTTATTCTTGTAACACAAAATAAAAGCCTGGGGCAAACTTGACTCATCATTATATATTTTCTTCGTTGTACAAAAAGAAACCTACAAATATTATTGAAAAATCTTGAATATTAATATGAGTAGCCTACAGACTTCGCTCAATTATCATTATAAATTGAAATTTATCTCTATGCTGCCCTACAGTGACGGCACTGATATCACATACCAATGAAAATGGAGCTTTCTCATCATATTTAGTGTGTGAGTGTATGTACACTGACGAGTCCGCTGTGCTTTTGTGGTCTCATAAACTTTCATGTTTGCTGCTTCCTTTTTTCTTCTGTAGATATATTTGGAAAGAATGGTAATGGATCATTTCTCACTAAAAATCTATGGTTGTGATCTTGGCAAATAATTGTAGGAGTTATTAGATTATTTGAATTTCACTTGATAATTCGTAAACTTAGCACGAAAACCTGTGATCAGTATTTATTTTGCAATTGAGAAGAAATACAGAGGGCTAATATTAGGCCTTTTTTCTGTTTTCACCGATCAATATGTTTATTTTTCTAAACATTACCAACTTTTTATCTTCTAACAATCCAGAAAATTTTTATGCTTTCACATCTTTAGAAATATGTAGATGAGGATGACTAATTTTGATTGTTTTTCAGGTTATACTAAATTCAAGCAAAAATATTGATAAGACATTCGCTTATAAATTTTTCTATCCGTGGCTGGGTACTGGATTATTAACAGCTAATGGTAAGTAAAAAAGTAAATTTTGTTCTCTCAACATTTTTCAAATTCACACGCTATAAACTAGTATGTGGCTTATTTATGAAAACCTAAGTACAGAAACTATTATATCCATAATTTTGGTAGATATCCTTTCTCTTGGAAGTGTAAAAAAATAAAAAAAGACTCTATCAATGAGAAATAGTTTTTATTTTATTAATCGTTTCACACGCTTATTTGTGATTTTCATTTACAAATTCATGCAAAAAATTTTAATTTGTCATTTTGAGAACTAATGTTTAAAAGTAAATACGCCTATTCATAAGTATTAACTGTTTATACTTCTTTTTTTAAGTAATTTAACAATTAAAAATAGGTAGTGTAGGCTGTAGGTTTTGTCGGTTCGGGGAATTGAACCTGGGACCTACATATTTGCCAGCTAAAAGCGGTGAACTTAAACGCACGGCCATCTCACTGCCAACTATTACTGGCAAATGTATTATGTATTAGGCAGGAGTATGGCAGTTCCCACACATTCCCCCCTAGAGAGACTCAACACGAGTTGAATGATATTAGATGCTGTGGGAGGTTGGGTGGTGTCAGAAATGCCTCTTATACCTATTCACACAGGTTTATACTACCCATACGGGTTCTATTTCCACTATATGGGGCGCTATCTATCTGCGACTCAAGTTAGGAAGGAGAGTTGTGAGTTCCACCATGCACCACTAGGGTGCATGCGTGTCCAGCACACGTCGAGGGTCACCAGATGTAAGTTTTGTCAGTTCGGGGAATTGAACCTGGGACCTATATATTTGCCAGCTAAAAGCGGTGAACTTGACTGCACAGCCATCTCACCGCCATGTATTAGGCAGAAGTATGGCGGTTCCCACATAGGCTATTAGGTGAATTGATAGATTCATTAGCTGAATGTGGTAATAAATGACTCGTTTGAATTTGGAAGAAAAAAACAAAAAAAAAAAAGAAACAGAAACAGATACGTATGTGTAATCTTCATACTCGAAATCAATTTAAGGTCTTCCTAAATTGTATTTTTTTCGTCTCCCAAATGTGTTTGGAATTTTTGATTTATGCTGACTAGGAATACCTAGCCTATTAAAAATATTGGAAACTTTATCATTGTTTTATTCAGAGCTTGTAAAAGGTTTTTGAAGGCATAAAAAACCCACAAGTCATAAAGTTGCGTGAATGCTACTCATAGGTTAGTGTTAAAGTATTGATGTAGATACTTCATCATTTCACCAACTAACCATACCTACCCACCAAGGTATTGGTTATTATTTTTGCTAAATTTTGAGTATTTCACTTATGAATAATTGCAATAATAGAGATTAAATAATAAATTATACGCTGAGAATTGTAAAATATTCATGTAAATAATCTAATTCTCGAGCGAGTGGGAACTAAAAATATTCAAGCTGTTATTGAAACTTTCCATCTCAAAATTTAAACAAAACTCGAAAACTTGATCCATGTTCAATCATTTGGTTGTCATGATTTATTGATTAGAATAAAAAAAAACAAAAAAAAAAAAACAACTTATTACCTATTAACAAAATGAATTTTTGTCCGTTTCCAGGTAAACGATGGCATCATAAAAGAAAAATTCTCACACCAGCTTTCCATTTTTCTATATTACTGAATTTTTTCAATAACATGATCGAGCATAGTAAAAAACTAGTGGAAAAATTGGACGAAGAAACGCAAACCGAAAGATTTAATATTTGCCCATACATTTCGAATTCTTCCTTGGATATTATTTGTGGTTGGTAGAAAGCTTATGAATATAAGTAGGCCTAATTTTAAAAAACTGTATCGAACAGAAGTTTGTTTATTATGATATCTCGTTGCAGAGACAGCGATGGGTGTGAAACTGGATAAACAAACTGACGTTTCTGCTTACAGAGAAAGTATCCGAAGGTACACGCAAAATAACGTGCAATTTTTTTCCAATAACCATAATTTTTTTGATCGGGTATTCTTCAGTTATGTTGCAGAAGATGTACTCAAGGTCGTTAATTTTACAGAATCAACCAGATTTTATTGACCCGTACATATTACCCATGGCTGTGGTTAGACTGCGTGTATAAATTGACAGACAAGTACAGGGAGCAGCAAAAGCATCTTAAAATATTACATGGGTTCTCATTGCATGTAAGTAACACGTTTTCAGCGATTTGCAAAATTTCGAACTTGCTCCATAGCATTCCACCTGCGTACCTATATTATTAAATAAAGTTTAGTGAAAATTGATTTTTGACGATAGGTACTCTTTTATTAAGGGTATAAAACGTTGCATGAAACCTGGTGCACTGACACTAGAGACATACATTAGCTAAAGAGATATCCAATTCCTTATACACAAAATATGTCAAAGATGAGAACAAAGCTATCAGAGTTTTACATGCTGAATTCAGGGCCGTAACTAGGTACGTACGATCTGTACATTTACACAGGGTGGCAGAGCGCCAGGGTGCTATACTAACAAAAAAAAAAAAAAAACCTTAATATAATACATCGTCATTGTCCGATACATCGTCTAGACGACAACAAAGAATATCATTCTGATTTAATTGGCAAAAAAAAAAGTGTTTTTTTTCACTTAGAACATATATTTAAATTTTGAACATAATCAGTACACGCTATGCGGCATTTGCTATTAAGAAATTCTTGGAGAAGTAATGGGAGGGTGTCAAAAATTTTGTACGCACAGGGTGGCAAAAAAAGCTAGGTACTGCCCTGGCTGCATTTAAAGCTGCACATATTTCATGAAATTTATCATTGAATTTTTTTGGAGATATATATTTTTATGTCATTAGTCACACGACGCATGCGCAATAACAAATATCCTGAATGGAAACTTTCCATCTCTGACGTGCTTTTGATCAGCTTGGGAGACTGCTTTAGTCACGTTATTGTATGTCTCTGACTAACACATTTAACTTATCGCAGTTTGTCCTTCATTCAACCATTTATTCAGTAGATGTGAATTTAAACTTTATGCGTGCTAATGGGTAGGTATTCGTTTCAGAACAAAAATGTAATCGGGCAGACAACTAGTGATGGGCAATAGTGGATCGATGAACTATCGTTACTGATAGTTTTTGTTAAAACGTTCGTTAAACCATTTTTAGAGCTTAATAAAAAAAAAGGTAAAATTTATACCCGTTTTCGAGCTTTATAGGAGAAAATTGGTTCATTAAAAACTATCATACTATCGATAGTTTTTGTTTTTTACCATCAGTTAATCAATAGTAAAAATTTTCCATCATCGCTACAGATAACCATGTTTGTTGAGCTTTGCATTCATTATTCTGGGAGTGTGTAGCTGTGTCTGTGCTCTGTGTGAGTGCGGAGTGTTTCTCACAATGTTTTACGAGTTTTAATAAAAGCGTATCACTAAAAATTAATTTTTAGGTAAACTTATTGTATTGTTGAGATACCATTTCAAAATTAAGTTTTCCTGGATTTTTTTTTTTGGGAGGGTGGGGTTGTTACAAAAAATAGTGTGTGACAGTTGTGTGAAGCAAATGTAATTGCTACTTGTGTGATGTTGGTTGGGGTTGCAAAAATCACACTTGTATGAAAACGACCCACTTAGTGCACTTGTAACATTGTAACACAAATAACTGTTATTTTATGTACACAAGGCAAGTGTATATCCAGTCTTTCGATTTGGATGATGGTTTCTGGTCTCTCCTATTATCCTAGGTATAAATAATTGTGACATTAATGGCAATTTTAAACCAACACTAGACTTGTATCATTTCAAAAATCTATTCTTTCCAAAATTATTTTTGACTTGATAGTAACTTAAAAAATAAAACCATCTATCTCCTTTTTTTACTCAATATTTGACAGGCAGGAATATTTAAAATAACGTAAATAACACTCAGTTTGATAAAAAAGTTTTCAAATTGATTGTGTAAAATGAAGATAAATTGTTAAGAAATATGTAAACGTCTACAAACTGGAAAAACTCACTGACAAAAATTCCATGATAATTTAGTATTCTAAACATAAAATTGGTTAAGGTGGACCAAGTAATGAATAGATTGGTTACCTAGGTACTGTAACGTATATTTTCGTCTATTTTTAGAAATGACGAACATACTAGTCTACACATTTTCGAGTACCAAAAACGTAGATATTTATCAACAATAATCATCCTATAACTCTTTATAAACAACCACTAATTTACCGGTATTTGATTTTATGAATATAGATATAATGTCTATATACTCATGACCTAATTGTGCCTGTCCCTCGAGTATTCTACGAGTCAGCACAACCCTATAATAACAACACCTTACCTCACTTAATATATCCGACACGTACGCGTACATACCCTGAACAAATATATAAACCCTCAATTCGAAGGAATAAGACACAGTTCCTCGACAGTTACTTCTAAGTACCTAAAACCTCTCTAGTAGAAGTCTCCAGTGAACAGACAGTCTTGTCTAAAGGATTGTGATATCATATGTATAAGTGTTAATGTATTAATTGATGTACTGTCTTGTACAAACTATTATTTTATTAAATGTGTTAATTCAATAGTGTGTTTTAAAATATTATTGAGTCTCTCAAACACGTTAAGGTCCACGATAGTTTGTGGATGATAAATCAAATATTTAAACTATTTTAAAGGTATTAATGCTTATCCAGTGTTTAATATCTCGTGTATGGTGTAACACTGAAAGTGGTCTTAAATAGGTACTTTACCACCTCTTTTGGCCGTTACAGGTACTCTATTTTGAGTGCAAAATGTCCAAACTTTATGGTTAAAACTATTTCTGTATTCGCAGGTTTACCGTAATGTGTTTCTTATCGTGTTTAGTTAGCAGGGATTTTTGTTTTTAGGTCATTCAACAGAGGAAAAATGAGAGAAAAAATAATCCAGAAACCATCATTAACCACGTGTCAGACCACGACAATCCTGGTAATCACTAATCAAGATGATAATAGTTAACAACGTACAGTTCAAATCAAATCTAACAGCTTCACTTATGTATTTTGAAATTATTTTCCAGAAACGAAACGTAAACCAGCATTTTTGGATTTACTTTTGGAAATTTCAGAATCAGATGATACCGAATTTTCCGACACTGACATACGAGAAGAGGTTGACACATTTATGTTTGAGGTACTTTGCCATATATTTGTATAAAACAGTTTCGATAAAGATTTTCATAATAATTGCGGCTAATTAGGATAGCGCATGTGATTATTTTCATGGTTTCGATGGGGATGTTCATGCTAAATACATATAATATTATAACGCATGTGATTTTTTTAATTTTTCAGTTGTATTTTATTTCTATATTTCTCATGCACATTATTTTTCTTTTGGGTAGGGTCACGATACCGTATCCGCAGCGATAATGTGGTCAATTTTTTGGTTAGGGACTCATCAGCAGTTTCAGGTAGGTACCTACAATCAGTGTGAAAATTACTGGAATAAAAGGGTAGGTAAACACTTGTAGAGTACATCTGTGATTGCGACACTTATGGTTCTATTATTTCAGACAAAACTTTACGACGAATTATACTCGGTATTTGGAGATTCTGATCGAGATCCGACCCTGAATGATATAAACGATCTTACATACTTGGATATGGTTGTCAAAGAAACATTGAGGATTTCCCCATCGGTGCCGATAATATCAAGATGCTTGACGGAGGATATCGAAATCAGTGAGCGTTACTTTTTTAGAAACAGAATTTGATTATCTTGAAAGAAAAAGAAATGAGAAGAATGATGTTTCGTTCTTGTGGTGGAATGGATTGCACTTCGCATAAAATCTGCAACCAAACGTAGCCTATCACTTCTTTACGAAATTATTTCGTTATATTCGTGCACCAATCGGAAGTCTTGTGCAGTGGAGAAACAGACTGAAAATGTACGGTGCAAAAATCTAGAATTACTCTGCAGTACATTTTTCTGAGCGTGAAATTACGGTCATATATCGACGCGAATAATAACAAAGAACGTATTTTTCCAGATGGCTACAAAATTCCTGCTGGAACAACCATCGCAGTCGGCATTTTGAGATTACATCGAAACCGTGCACAGTATCCGTACACCGAACAATTCAATCCTGAAAATTTTACTCGAGAAAATGTCACACGCAGACATCACTACGCTTTCCTACCATTTAGTGCTGGTCCACGAAATTGCATTGGTATGTCGTCTCATGGGTAGTGCAACTAATGATAAGAGGAGTGAAGATGGGGAGGATCGTCAAATTATCTCAGAAGGGATTTCTTCATAAGACTAATGGAGTCACAGCACCTCTGTGTCTCACATTTGGGTTTCGGTACTCTCATATTATTTGGTGGTACTTCACAAGCTAAATTATGTTCGGTATATGGTCCATTGTCAACGTTATTGGTGCTAATAGGACTGTTAATTTTGAAAATTTCCAATCAGACATCTTTATCGATACTAATATTTTTAAATACTTAACTTATGTGTTATGGACACTATACGTACGAAATGGAAGAAAATTTATTTTACATGAAATAAATTCCTATTTTTCTTGTTTTTTTAGAGCTATGAAAAATACGTTTAAATAGTCACAAATCATGATATATCGCTAACCTGAGAATATTTAAATCCCTTTTAGGAATTATAAAATATATTAGAAGATTGAAATACCAAAGAATTTTATGGGTGAATCATAAATTTCAATCATATCAACCTTCTAATTGCATAGGGTCAGTTTCAGGAAGCGATTGGTATATAACCAGATTTTAAAGCATTAATAAATGTAGAAATAAAAGAATATTTATAATCCACATGATAATTTCATTGACCAATTCTCTGTCTGGGGACCGGACGAAAATAACAACAATTTAATTTGCAACTAATTGGTCTAGATGACGTCTTTTTGTCTCTTCCACTACATTATCAGACTTAATCGTGACATAAAAATTTGCTAATACAATCTGAATATAATTTAAAACTATTAATTGATTAACTTACACGGAGTACTTATTCAATTAATAAAATAAACTATGATTAAATTTTGTTCGAACAGGTCAGAAATTTGGTATGATGGAGGTTAAAGTGATGCTGACCACATTGTTGAGACATTACGAATTCGAGACCCTTGTCAAGGCTGAAGAACTGAAAGTTGGAACAGAGTCTGTATTGTACCCAGAAAGTGGTATTTTTGTAAAAATTAGAAAACGTCCTCGCAGTAATAGTAATTCCTTTCATCAATAAATTCGCAAAGAAATCAGCAGTTCTTGTAATGGGACGAAAACTAAATTTCTTGTCGGTTCATTTGAAGCCAACCGTATCAAAGGTGAAAAGGTGCGAAAGAAAAAATAAATTCTATTATCTCGCTGACGAATTTTCGTGTTGTTGGAATTCTATTTTCTACAGTTTTTGTCACACGTTGACCGGAAATTATTTTCTGCAACACCCATGCCAAAATTAAGTTTTTTTACGCGCATCAATGGAGCAAAAAGTAGCGAATTTTGATACGAAATCAAAAAATTATCTTCTGCACATGCGCACTTGCAACTCTAATTTCTTGCACATCTCGATGAATTTCGCGCACAGGTTGATTAATTTCTCGCATGGGTTGGCTACTGTCTCAGTGTTTATTATTTCTCTCTGGGAACTAAATACCGTATTTTTCAAAAACATTCTGAAAACAAGCAAATAGCGAAAAATTCAAAAACAATTATTTTCGTTTAAAAAAAAATAAAATTATTAATTATTATTTGGATCGAATGAAAAAAAAAAAAAAATCATCGTCATTTTATAGTGGTTGTTGGGGGGAGTTGCAAAAAATTGTGTGCGCCATACGTGCTACTCGTGTACCTTCGGCTTGCGCTGCAAAATTCACGATCGTATCAAAATCACGGAATTTTTGCACTTATATCACAAATAACTATTAAATACTTTACAAAATCAGGGAGAAATATCTGAATATGTGGAATAGTCATTCGCTAAATTTGTTGGAATTTTCTTCGATAAATATTGAGTTTTCAACAAAATAAGGTCAATGTTTATTAAAATAGGTAGTGGCTCAGTTGTCATTTAATTGGTAAAGAAATTTACAAAATCGCAGGAGAATCGATCCAAATGAGAAGATATTAACTTCAATTTTTTAAATAAGTACATATTTGTTTCAATTGTTAATTAATGTAGGTAGCAAATAAATTATTAATAGGTTTATATTGTAATGGTACGGGTGATGGTGATCTAAGCATTCATTAAAATTGACTGAATTTTCTCTTTATTAAACATTATATTGTTACGTTAAGAAGAAAAGCCTCAAAGTATGTAGTGAATTTTTCAATAATATTAAGTGTTAATTTATCATAATGGGGTGGGAAGTTTAAATTTGTAATGAATTGCAAATTTAGGAACAAAACAATGAGTTTATAATACTCTCTCATGAGATGGTCAACGATATGTCTATTTAACATGTTTTAATAAGTTTAATTCTGAATTATATTGAAATTACATAATTTTCTCCTCATTGTAGTGCCTACATGCATTATGAGTACAATGATAATTATTAGATAGTATACATATTATCTACTAAGGGTCAGTGAACAAATTTGCACGTTGTATTATTTGCAAGTAGCGGTTAGGTGGGGTTAATACTCACAATAAACTTAATCAAAGTCAACGTGCTTTATTTATGAAGCCATGAAGAGAAAATTGAAACGTCGCAAAAATTAATATTCGAGAAACGATTTTCGATAAAAGAGATTTTTAGGGTTGATTTTTAGATTCCGTATTCCCTAAAATGTAATTCGTCATAAACTTCCTAATCTTTTTCATCATTCTATCTCTAGTTAAGATTGAATTAGAGCTAAAATGGTGAAGCTGGCAAGTGTCGAACGGAAATGCTCATTCATTTCATGGCTTGATAGTTTTCACAGTTTTTAACTGGAAATAACGAATATATAGATTCTAGATCATTTATTATCATCTTAAATTCCGCAACTACGTTAATTTCAATCAGATGGGTTGAACAAAAATTCTGTTATTACGTAATATTGTTGATGTAACTTTTGTATCAGTGTAACTGGAATTTGTGGGCTACTCATGTTTCAAAGTAGGCTAATCAACAATAATCATCTTCAGTTCCCACATGTCTACAATATGGCTTATTTTTGTGCTAACAAGTATGTTCAAAGGAATATATGTACCATTTAAAGCTATGTACATTTTTATATTTCGAGCATCCTATTGTTGGAGCTCACATATCTTGCAGTAAACTGTTGTTGTATTTTAAACCTAGTTTCTAAGAATCTCTGAATATTGTATTGAACGGATTCTAGGAGTACACACTTAGAAAAACTCATCAAAAACCACTGAAATTCAAAAAATTATATTGTAAAATCAAATGTGAAACAGTATCGTTTTTCTAATTGGTACGCAAAAAATTTCTCTTTCCTATTATGTACTTTTAAATCTTCAAGCCACCAATTTCCCCAAAGTGAGCACTGCGATTCCCGTAATTCTTCGTTATGAGAAATAGTTACCCAAATGTAAGTATCTTTGATAAATGTACTAGTTTTCACCTTCCGCTTCTTTTCTACCCCTCAAGCATTTTTCAAATCTTAATATCCTTCCTCTGGGCTATGCACACACTCTTAGCTAACTAACACTTGTGAAAAATTGTATCTGAATAAATAATAGGTACATTGTAATTTTTTCAAATATATTTTCTTAGTATATTTTTAGATACTTACACAATATACATTATTCATTTTCTGAGATCAATTTGAAGAAAAAAAATTGTCTTCATGGCGTACAATATATTATTTCAGAAAATAATAAAAAATCACACAAAAACAGGTTTTATCAATTGCAACTCGCACCTTGCCAACCTAATATCATGGTATTTGGTTCACAAGGTCTGTATATGAGGCCATTTATCAGACATAATTATGATGTGATTCAGATCAGTGCAGACAGCGAGGAGAAATTGAAGTGTTTACTCTTACTCACCTTTATACTTGAACCAGAAATTCCTTTGAAATTAACAGAATTTTTCTTCATGCCAAAACTTTTCTCCTCTATCTGACTGAACACAGAGCAGTTACAACAATATCCAATACCCAGTTTGACAAACATTTATGATGTATAATTTTGATTAAAGGAATCTGTAAACTACCTAACAAGTTTGCTATTAATTATCTAGCTGAGTTAAATTTCAAACCACTGAATCAACTTTTTGTACTTATCTCAGTCCAATCAGTGAGACTCTGACTGAGTTAAAGGGGGAAAATGGTGAAAATTAGTAAACAGTGATTTGAAACTGGTTTATGTGAGGGCAACCTTGCCCATGATTGATTGATAAACTCAAAACAATTAGACTAAGTTCCAACCAACATTTAATGACTTCAATAACAGATTCTAATGTAACAAAGTACAGATTATATTAACAGATGCGGACTTCCCTCTTGAGCTCCTTAACAGTCAATGGTTACAAGAGTGTAACTAAAATAGTTATCGGAGATGGTTATTAACGAAGATGACTGTTCAAAGGTTCTTCATGAAGTGATTTCACATTTAATTTACAATAATTAGATCAACAACAAAATCACAATCGAATGAATATGAAATAATGGTGAGAGATGAATTATGTCATGATTGACCAATGAGATGATTGATTATCCTCGCACTAATTATGCAGCTTGGTATAGATAGTTTTCCTAGAAAATTCGAGAAGATTCCAAGAAGGTATAGATATTGTTCTGGGTGATTCATACCTTCTCTCTTTTAATTGTAAATTGTCAACGTATTTGGCATTTAAGTAAAGGTTATGACAAGTGTGGACATGAATGTGGGAGTGTGTGAGTTATATTGCATGATGCAATAACATTCTTACGTGGTGTCTGTATTCTGTTTACTGCGTTTCATCGTCATATAGTTGTAAGAGTGAATGACAATTGACTGATGTGACAATATATGAATATGAGTGTTAAGGAGTGGAAATATATCGTTACAGTTTAAAATCTGTCTCTATTCCAGGGTGGCGATTGAGAGGTTCTAGCTGGTATCCAGAGGTATGGAAAATGTGTGAAATTAGCTAAAAGAAAACATCATTACAAACTACATGCAGTAACATACATTCTAGTTAATATAGCTAAATGATTGATGAAAAAAACTGAAGTAGGCCTACCCAAAAATCAACTCTAATTACTTATTGGAAGAATTTTGCCTTTATTTTAATAGGAAAAAAGAAAAATAATTTCAGCTTAAAAAACATACTATCCATGTTGAAATGAGTTCATTCCAGTTATAGATTTTTTTCACAATTGTCGCAAAATGCCTGATAAGGTATTCGTTTTTAAGGCTTAAAACATAAACTTTCCAACCAGGGAGCAAAAATCTCTATATGGAGCAAATGTCAATTGTGGGAGCGTAACAAGACGTATCTGTTCCCGCAACAAAAATGTTCTGCTCCTCCTTCCAACCAATTAGATGCCTTCAATAATTGCGCATGCGCATGTATTGCAAAAAATAACGTTTAGAACTCGAGTGCAAGGTGAGTGACCTTGACTAGTACGATTTACAACACTTGCCTGTGGCTCGTATTGCAAATCGTAATTTGTTGAGGATTGCACACTTTACGCTCTTGTAGCGAAATATACTATTATTCTTCAATTATTTATTTTTTTCTACGAAATCGTGTATTTTTCCGAGAAAAAAAAATCACACTTCATTGAATATAATAAAAATGTTAATTTTCAACAGGAAATGAGGAGGAAACAAGCTAATAATAAAATAAAAAATACGTATTATGACCACGACGGTACCTACGTTAGCGTGATTTACCATAGGCTACTGAATAATTAAAGATTGAAAATGCATAAAAAAATTATTTTTTTTTTGTTTTTTTTTAAAGATGACAAATAAAGAAAACAAATATATAGCTGTCTTCTAAGCGCTTTTGTTTGCGTGATGCATTGTAATGGCTCCATGATGGCGCCTCGATAACCTAGTTAAATTATAATATTTGGTACTAAAACAACCCTTCCAATACGGTATTAGCCTTAAAATCCATCAGGTAGTTGAAAAATCTGGTGGTAAAAAAAAATTCGTTATCGATATCTTATGGCTTACTGAGCGTAATTTTCTTGACTTTTTCGTATGAAGAAGCAACGAAGTGACAAATTGTGAAATGAAAAAATGAAAACAAAAAAGGAATAGATTCAGTTTTAATTTATGTTTATGTTTTTTCACACTTTTCTCCCACACCTTATACTTACGTGTTTGCGGCAATAACATGAAGGTGTAAATTAAATTTCAGTATCATTTTCAGTCTCCCTCTTTTTTTTTTTGGGGGGGGGGAGTTGGTTGGTTTCTTCTGACGGAAGATTCAGATTTTATTATACCTACCTCGAAAGACAAATGAAACTTTGACTCGAAATATCTCAGTAGACCTAAACCCATAAACATCATAAAAGTAAATCAATCACTAGAAACTCGAGATCACGTTAATAAGGTTTTTTCTGTGGGTGGCATATTTTATAAAATTTTTTTTTCTCTTCAAAATATCGAAATAAGTATTGATTTTTAGTGCGTGAAGCGAAAGAAAACAAAAATTGATTGCTAGTATAATTTTGGTTTGTTTGTACTTACAATGCAGTTTTTCGTCGAGATTACCCCTCGACGTGACTGAAAGAGCGCGAATAAATTCTTCGAATTCAATTGAGCCGTCCTGAAAAACGACAATAATAATAACAATAATAATAATAATAATAATAACGAAAAAAACAGTCAGAAGTGAATAAATTAATAGAATCTAGTAAAAAAATACCTATTCTCTTTTATATGATATGAAGAAAGATCAACATTGAATAAGTTATTTTCGAAGAATGGAGTTTCAGTTTCTTAAGCTCTAAATTGATCATATGCTCAAATGACTCGCAGATAACTCGATCGTAAGGGGAGTTCACATAATATTGTCAACCATCCCTTCTGACCCCCTCAGGGCATCCCCACCAATACACTACTCGCTACTTTTTATATCAAACTGTTTTTCGAATCTAGGGGGTTCAGATCCTCATTACCACCTCCCCCTACTTATGCTCTTGTGAGAAGAATGAAGTCATAGGTACCTACCATTTTTTAACGTAAATGTGTTGTACTTGGCTGAATTGTTACGATAAATTATTAATTAATTCGTTAATCGTGCTGAAATTGGGATACCCTATGCTACTATTAATTGGGATAGTATTCTAAATAAAGGCCGAACAAAGATATTTTCTACCTATAGGAGCATCTAGTTGGTGGTGCAGGTGGTGATGGGGTTTTTCTTAGAAGATCGATATGGTGAATATTAGCTAAAAGAGCCACCAGCGAATGATAAAGATATCGGAGCGAAGTAAATATAGCAACTGAGTGGAGGATACATTTGCAGGTAGGAACGGTAAAATAGGTTGGGAGGGGAAGGATATTGGTCTGAGGTGCTTGTTATGGATGGTGGAATGGAGACAAGAGTAGTAGATTGGCTGCGGTGGATTAAATAATTTTCTTTATTTAGGCTTAATAATTCAGTCACAAAGTTTGTTTATATCCTTTATTACCAACTGCGTCAGAAAGAGGTATTGTGTTTGACCCATTTTCTGGTAATCTAATGAAAATAGGCTGTAAGTTTGAGACAATCTTCTTCGAAATTCAGTACACTTCAATGCTTTTAGCACAGTTTAATCGTTAGTGTTAGAAACTTTTTAATGTTCACTCATCACAAGTAGGTACGTGATTCAGCTTCTTTTTAATGTTATGTTAATGTAATTCGGTAAATTCGTTTAATTCAGTGGGTAATTGTCTGCATGAAACAATGTTCAGTCTATTTTGAACGGAAAATAAATCTTGCATGTTTTGATCGGTGGCCAATCTAAGGCGGTGCGGGAGGTTGAGCATTCCCAGAAAAAAGTTGAAAATATGCGCTGAGGAGAATGAAAAAAGAAAAATTCTAATTACATTCATTCAAACAAAAAATGAAAGCAACTTGAGCTCCTCCCAAGCAGTTTTATGCAAAAAAAAAAAAAAAAAAAAAAAAAAAAAAAAAACTCTTGAGAATGAGGTGCTTAAAAATGTCTCATTATCTACAATGCAAGTTTAAAATATTCGAAGATTGGCTTTAAAATGATACGTTAATTAGTGGTATAAAATTTGTAAAACAAGGTCGAAATATTTTTATTTTTTGCAATTTCAAACATATTGAGAATTGAAATCACGAAAAAAATAGACGTAAATGGCTGCCTTAGTTTTCTAAATAGTATATTTACACTTTCTTTTTTTTTTGTCAGGTCTCGTGGAAAAGGAAAAAAAATTAAGTGATGACATTCATTTGACAATGATGCATTACGTTACAATGATATTGGTTTTCGATTTGCAATACGTCGAACGTAAGATAAATTACGAAAGCAGGAGACAAAATGGTAGAACACAGAATACTATATTTCACTTTTCTTTTCACTTCGCAAAGAAAAGATGCGAAAGAAAAAAAAAAATAGGAAGTAGAGAAGGGTGCTACTAAAATTTATGTGCGAATAAAGCCTATTTTATCGTCAAAGTTGATTGGTAGCTGATGTATGACAATTTCCGTTGGTTTGGATTGTGATGAATGTTCTTCATATTATGGCAAATAAAAATTTTTGAATGTGAGACGAAGCAACAAAAGCCACTTGTTTCGTGCAATTGAAAATCTATTATCGTTTTCTCGAGAAATCTTTTTCCATTTATTCCGAATGATGAGAGAGAATAAAAAAGAGAAATGAAAAAAATATCTTTTACAAAGAATAAAAAAAATGTACTAACCATCGATCAAAAACAAAATTTCACAGATCAGCGTTTTTGGATGAATAAAATTAAGGTCAAATTTTGAATAATTGAGTGTTGAATAGTATAGAGTGCCATTAAATTGACTGAAGACGTTGAAACACAAGATACTCAATAAAATCAGAATTTTATTTCATTCCAGAATAGGCAGGTATTTAAGGATTTATTATTGTTTGCTATTTTCAAATGTCTGTTACATGCGTACATTTATCTCAAAAACAGATCTGAACATTGACCAACACGTTCGTGTGATGTTGTCATGTAAACAGGTATTGATTATGCAATTTTTGTGTCGTGTATAAGACGACTAAATGAACTCTGATGTGTTGTAGCATGTTGACTTTCATTTATCATGGAGCCGGAATAAAAGAAAAAAAAGAAATGATGATCTTTGTTGGTAAAATATGGTACGTTGGCTACCAGGCTTTTTTTGGAAATTATTGAGAATTAAAGTCGGATGAGACCTACCGAAAGTTCTATTGCTGAATTTCTTTAATTTAAAAAATTCTCAGAGCATATTATGGAATCTAGATAAAGTTGCTGAAGCATGAACTTATATTCAGAATTCAAGAAAATAATTTTACTTCTGAATTTTCACACATTGAAAAAGTTATTGTCATATTTTGTGACAATAATCTTCATTAAAATGAAGAATAAGTAATACAGATGCTTGGAATAAATCTCAATAAAAATGTTCTGGAATTGTCCATTTTAAGTTTAGGAACATGATTTTCACTCTATCTGATACCTAGCTAAGTCTTTCATTTTGATCTCTTTTAAGAAACAAGTAAATCTAAATTCTTCAATCGATTATCAATTTTCAAGTCTATTGTAATTTTTGCAGCAACATTTATTCAATTCTTGTAATGTGTGTGAGGATTAGATCATTCATATGACGATTGGAGGCTCGGCCTTTTGACAACAGTCATCACCGGAAGGCAACTAATTATTGCACTGAATGTTAAACACAATGTATGTTTGTTTGTAATTAGTTGTAAATTCATGCAAGTAAGTTGCAACATCCAGACCATGATAAATCAATAATTCACATCTTGGGTGACGTCAAAATTTGACTTACAATTGCAAGTGCCATATTTTAGCCATTGCCATAGCAAATATAAAATATGTCGTAATTAGTCATCTATGTATGTGTAAGGAGCCAGTATGAAAGGCTATGAAAATCTAGGCTAAATCGCCAGTGTTTGCCAAGGTCTTGGCTACCCCATACTTTGTGTACGGTTTGTCGTGAACACAAAATAACTGCAGAAAACCTTCTGTAGTTGGAATATTTTCCATGATGTAAGGTATTCCACAATGTGTTATGAGTCAGACAATTCAGATTTTTGCAAAATGCTGAACATTCAATTTGTTTAATAAATGTAGGTTACATGTGAACATAAATTTGAAAAATATTTGGAAAATAATAAATCCTCGAATATTCTGTTCACAATGAAATGAGATTCTAATGTCCGAGAATAACTTTCTTGTTTTTGTCGCTCCTGTCAGTTCAAAGCTCTCTATACAAACTACGACGCAATTATTCAAAATTTGACTGTAATTTTATTCAGTATCTAGTTACTGAATTCATTTTGAATTTTTTTTAGAACAGAACACCACTATTGTACTGACTTGTAATTAATTATTAGTAAGCTGGAATCGATTTTTTAAACTGTAAGGTTCTGGTTCCATCTTTTGTTGGTAAGTTAACCTATCTATAGAAATAGTGTATTTTGCTTAATACGTTTGCCAGGAATTAGCTTTAAAACTACCACATCACACGCATAGAACATTATAGAAGAAAATAATTTTGATTAGATGACATGTTAGAATTGGAAACAAGGTTCGTTTATATGCGTTGGATAAAATATATATTAAAAAAAAAAAAAACAAAAAAAAAACTGCCAAATATGAATAAGTTACCACTCAATGAAGGGTTTCCAGATAATCCTTTTGGAAATGTTTTATTTATTTGAAGACTTTCCTGGAGGTTTTAGGAGATGATTATACTAAAAATCCTCCAATCTACTCGGTGAGATATAACTCGAGGGAATCGTAAAATATGTCACTTGTTTCGGTTCTTCACGAATATCTCGAGAAAAGTTGGTCGTGGGTTAAAAATAGTTGAGTATAAGGAAAAGATGATAAAATTTTATAGGTACATGAATATTTTTGACCATCTTTTTCGAATCTCTTACTACATTGTTTTCGAGAAATCGCAATTTTTTTCAAAAAACTAGTGTGAAACACAAAAGCGTATTCCTGAAAGTGGACTTGAAAAACAATGGGAAACAGAAATCTTTTGACAGGTGGATTTCCAGGCAGGACTGAAAGGTACGAAAAGAATAAAGAGAAACTTTTCTGTGGAAAACTTTATCAGATTTATTTTTGTACATCACTATTTTCGGCCTACAAGTCAACCGTTCACGAGATATTTGTAAGAAAACGAAACAAGCGACACGTTTCGTGATGCCCCGCATTTAGCTCAGCCAGCTGTTTCGAGGACTTTCCATACGTATTCATCTCCAAACTTCTACAAACAAATCCCCAAAATCAATAAACCTGTTACAAATCGTCAATTTGAACCCGCATATTTTGAGTATTCGTCGACTGAACTTTTCGAAAGAAGCCAGCTCACTATTTCATCGAGGCTTATAGTGTGAAAAATCTAATAAAATATGCTACAAATCGCCTCAATTGGTGTAAACACACAGCCACTGCAGATGTCACCTAAATTTTTTCGTGCAATAATTAACGTCCTATAATATTTTACCTTTAGCACACCACGTATAATTTACACCTCTTTGATCCTTAATATACGTATTTTCCAGCATCACCTTCGTAGTACCAACTTGAAATTTTATTTCTCACAAAAGCGTTTAATTTTCGCTGAAAATTTCAATTTTCTCGCACCCAGGTTTCGTGTTTCTACGCATAAAGACGCACAACATCGTTTACTTGGAATAGCGCAAAAATTACTTACATCCCGTTAGGTGAGGGAATTATTGTGAAATTTCTGTTGAAAGAAAAAGCCGGTGCGAAGGCAACAAAATTAATTCTATTATTCGTGCGGGGCTTGAATGGATTCTTCGTGTACGTCTAAATAAAAGGCACTTCTACGAACACTTAATATTCATAGTTACCTATCAGTTACGTGGAAGATTAATTATGTGTCATGTTTTATTCTTCGAATACCACGTCAGCTCGTTTCGGGTGCTTTTTGAAACGAAAATCGTCGAATAATTAACATTTCAGGGCGATTTCAGGGACGCAGGACTCGACGAAGAGAAGCTGCTAGACCTTTGTGGAGCCACCACTATGAAGGTGAAGATAGAAGAAAATTCGAAGCAAAGAAGAAGAAAAAAAAAAAAGCGATCTATAGGACAGACATGTTGAACAACCGATACGATAACGGACTCGGTGTAGTTTGCAAAGATACTGTAGGCCTGCTTTCCAACAGAAAGAGACAGCTGAAATATAGCTTGCATCGCAAATTCTTCGTTATAAAATATGCTGATCATTGTTTAAGGTATCATAATTTCACACCTAATTTCAACAGGAAGGTATTTGCGGGGACATCCTAAGTGAAGATGAAGGGGCTCGATCTCCCAAAGACGGTCGTCACCGAAAGGATGGAAATTTTGTGCACTGCACGTTAAACGCATGCAGGTTCGTTTGTTTTTACTTGAAAAATCTTGCAAGTACGTTACAGTTACCGGACCATGACTAATTGAGAATTTACTCTTGAACTGATGTCACAAACTGGTTATCAATGCATGTGCCATACTGTATCGGTTGTCATAGCAACTTTAAAGTACGATGCAATTAATTAGCGCATAGACGTACATGTGTGCTTGTGTGCATGTCCAGAGCCAGTATAAAGGGCACCAGTAACAACACACAGTAGCTAGCGTGTACTGAGGATGGCTCTCCAATACTCCTGTACGAAGCTGGTAAACACGCAAATAACTGGAGACTATTTACAGCAGGGGAACATCTCCCATGATCCTAAGGAATTTCGCATTTTTAAATATCGCCTATTTTTCTATTGACTACAGCCACCATTTCAAACTATAAATTTTACATGATTCACAAACGCGACTAGAAAACTTACATCATAGATATGCAGATTAATTCAGTTAATGCAAGTCAAAAGATTAAAATAAAGCATCTTCTTTGTATCATAAAATGGTTTCAGACCACTTCACTTAATGCGAAATACCCTGGATTTATACAAGATACCACAAAAAATGATGGCTTACAACACTCGAGGGATCATATCACATTGATTAAGATCTATTTTGTCAATCTTATTTCTGTAAAATGTATTTACACAATTTTTTAAAGAGAAATATTTCAGTTCCTACATGAAATGAAATGACAAGTGAGATCTTAAGACATGTGAAAAATTACTGCGCATTATTAAGACCTCTTGTGTCATACTTCAACTCCTCTTTTGGAAGTTCCCAGAAAACAAACCAAAAAACCAGAAATATGAGGATTTTTTTCTTTATTTTGTTAGAATGATATTATTGTACCTACATATGTTAATTGATTCGTCAATGTTCACCTCAATTTTAGAGGTAATTAATGAAATATTTTTGACCCAACAATTCAAATTTTGATTTCTTTTGATCTGTCAAAGACGATTTCTTTTCATATCATAATTTTTTGCATTTCACACTCAGCCAAAAATAAAAAATCGAAAAAAAAATAAAAAATTTGAATCTCGTTATTAAAGCTTTTGTAAGCAAAATTCTCAGGTAGGTATCTATAGTATAGGTGCAAAATATCAATATTTTTTCATTAATATATATCGATATTTCAGGAAAAATAACGATATCTAATCCAAAATATCGTTATTTATCAAGTAGATTGGGGATTAATAATAGATGTATACACTATATACATATAACCTAGATAAGTAACTTGCCTGCTTTCGCTAGGTTCACCTTTGACCCTCGGGGCATGTTTTGATGTTGCATCAATTCCCTGGCATGTTTTGATGTTGCATCAATTCCCTTGCTGGATAGCAAAAAATTGTGTACAATACATTTCTCATGAATAGAAGGCCATTTGGAAATAAGTGCTGTAAGTTTACTAATGTGTGTTCTGATGTCATATTTGGTGCGGATGTTCTATCAGCCTTCAACATTGAAACCAAGATGCCAAGATTTATTGTTACGGGGCAAAAAAATTAATTTTCTTATAATATTTAATGAGATATTTTGTGTTCAAAACTTATACAAGTCCTTATCTGTTCTACCTTCTACGTACTGATTACAGTTTGTTCACTTTGGTGCAGTAAGAGGAAAAGTGGTTGCTGAAAACAGATAATTTACCTATCTGGGTTATATAATGTATACATCTGCGGGATTAATTCAATCCCAAATTTTTACATATCGATACCCACAATATCGATATTTTCTCCCAAATATTATCGAGGATGAGGACCGGTGAAGACACACGAAAGAAGGTTTTACACGAAGTTACGTCCAAGAAGCGAGTGTATTTTAAGACAGTTACATAATTTAAGTATGAGTACAGTTTTAAGTAAGATAAACGAATGTGTGCGGAGATGGACGAGTGAATGGCAGAGATGGTAATACAGTGTAGCCGCGAACAGATATATAAATTATGTATAAAGGTAATCGTGTGTTTGCAGGAGTGAGAGGGGAGAAGGATTGGTGGTCTCAACAAATATTGATATGTATCGATATTTTTCGCATCTCACTTCTATAGTTTTCAGAACTAGAAAAAATAAATTAAAATAATTCAAGCGATTTCTTCTGTTCCTCGCCAAAGAATTCTAGTCAGGTATCCAAGTTTGACCAAATATGCTTAAAATGTGGTACACGATGAGATAATGATTAATAAACACATTTATTGCACTTTCATAAGTGAATCGGTTAGTTGTGAATAAGTATATTGCTAGTTTTTTAGCAGGTTTTCGTAATAGCTACAAAAAAAGAAAAGTAACTATAAATAATTTTGAATCCAAACTTTTGTGTCAGTGTCCTCTCCCTTCATGGTCATATTGTCGACAGTTATTTTGATCTAAATTGTTTCGTAAGAAAGTGCGAGTTGTTTTAATTAGAATAATTACGTTAGGTCTTGAATTTTTTAGTTTCAATTTTATTTTTCCATAGAAAAAGAAAATGAGTCACAAGGAAAACTACGACCTTTCACATTTGCATTTCACATAGAGGACTATATAAAAAATGTTGTCTTCTCTCAAAATAAATTATCCATTCCAAACTAAAAAAATTTCGGATGCGTCGATGACTTAGAGTGAATAAAATGGAAACAAAAATACGACATAATTATATTTGGAAACGAGAAGTAGAAAAATGAGTTCCCGAAATCAGAATGAAATTGCCAACGATATTTCACCTTGAGAGGCTTCTTTCGAGAGATAGCCTACCCGCTACTTTACTTTATAAAACAATTTCGGTGGAGTGGCAGACGCAATAAGGGATTTCCTTTTAAAACTTTCGCGATATGGTTAAAAACGCTAACAAATTTTTTTCTTCTTTCTTTTCTTCAAATGGTAGACACAGGTAGGCTATGGCTATATATATGTGTATATATATTTATGTAGTAACTCGGTACTCGTTAAAGGAGTAGGTCATTAAATTAGATTTTCTTCGTCGATTTCACTCTTGGGATTTTTGAATTAACGACTTTTTATCGAAGCTGAGAAACGAAGACAATTCAAAATTGTGGCCACCAAACACTGAAACTTTCCATCGTTATTTTATTCCGCGATGGATTCGGCACACGAAATACCTACGTTGAGGAGAGGCTACACATAAATCGTTTCTTCTCAATTATCCAGCGAATACGAACGAATATAAAATGGAAATGGTTAGTAGATGCGACGGTGGAAATTAGATGGCTGGTTTTACGGGGGGGGAGGGGAAAGCGAAAATGTACAGGGGTAAATGTTGTGGTTGTTTTTCGTGTTGGAAAATATCTGACGTATTTGTCCATTTTGAATTAACGAATCGCATCCACTAGGTAATAATAGTAGTCTATAAAACCGAGTGGAATGCATTGGAGTGCGTATACTTGAAGTAATCAGATAGATTAGGAAAATCACGAGGGAAGAAGAAAATTGTTTCGTTGAAATACCTATATTATGAAGAGGCTCGAATGTTTACGTGGGAACCAAAAGTTACTCACTAGACGGTCAGCCGAGCGTGCAGTTACCTTTACATATAGATGTATAATAATTATGTTCCGCAGGTACCAAGACTGAAAATGTAACATCTTGACATCAGTTTTTGTACAATCCTATAGGATAATCGGTTGGTATGAAGCATACTGTTCCAAGTTCAAAAATTCGAGTTTCCAACAACGTTTTGAAAGGAAACTTCCTTAGGCCCATATTTACAAACGCTACTTTAACCTCCCTTCACTTAAATTTCACTTTGAAAAAGTTTTTTGCACAATTTCGTACTTATAAATGTGGGAACATTGTATCTGTTATGAGAATTCCAATGTAAAAATAAAATGTTACCACACTCTTAAATATAAAATTGTGCCAAAAGTCATTTTTAAGTGAAGTTTAAGTGAAAAGAGGTTAAAGTGACGTTTGTGAATAAGGACCTTAGTATCTGTAGTAAACTCGTATAACCTTTAAACGAGGAATCCCACGACAAAAAGTGTTATCAGCGAAAAAAAAAAGACCTTCGTACTGATAAAAAATATTTTGTAAAATAGTTACTTTAGGTGTTCAGGCGGCACGGGGACGGTGTTCAAAGGAGAAACAGCAACTAGCCGACGTAGTGTGGTTGCCGCCACAGTTACTTAGTTTTTTTTTTTTAATTCAGAAGAAAGGAAGAAAGGGGTTTGCGCTTGCCACAATTATAATATAAAGAAACAAAATGGGCGTTTGGAGAGAAAAGCACCCAATAAAAAAAGGGTGTTTTGGATTGTGATCTATTCTCCTATGTAGTTTATTTTGTGACACATCAGTGGGTACATTTTTTGGGGAGCAGATTTCAAATTTGATGTTCACTTCTTCATTTAATCTATTCCTCGACCACTAGGGGCTTCAAAAGAGGGCCAAATTTTGAATTCTCATATATCGTTGTGCGATATATTAATACATATGTTTTTTGGTGGACTGATTTTGAATTTGACGTTCATTTTTTCATTCACCCCATTCATCGACCCCAAGGTGCTTCGGTACAGGGCCAAATTTTGACTTCCCATATTTATTGTGTGATATACAGCGGGTATGTTTTTTATGTGCTGATTTTGTTTTTGATATTTATTTTTTCATTCAATCCGTTCTTCAACCCTTACATATAACAAAATGGAGCCAAATTTTTACCTTGCATATTATGTTTTGAAATATATCAGGGAGTCTAACTGTAGCGTGCGGGCATTATTTCCTACTTTCCATTATTTTCCTTTATTATTTTCTGTTATTTTCCTTTCCTTCATTCTCCTTTTCTTATGTTAATTTAGACGGAGTTACCTACTGTTGGCTATATAGCAATCACTTCGCTGGCCACCATTTGTTTGTTGTTAAGCTGCTGACTTTTGTCCGCTTCGCTTTTCACTGATTTTTACATCAAACCGTCACCATGTTCTTCTTTTTGTGAGTGGCTACACACTCACTTAAGAATGAATTCCTTTCTTATTCTGGATTCAAATTTATGAAGTCTGGCCTTCCAAATGCGGTTAAAGCGGCAATTGTTATTCCAACGGATGTAAGTCGGCACCTCCATCCAAACTCCGGTAAAATGTATATCGTTTGTCTTTTTCCTTTTAAATTCTTAAATGTTCTCTTATTTTTTCTTTTTCCCGCATAAGCATGTTCCGCTCACTAAAGTTGTTCATGTGAATCTCGATTATATGGATAAATATTAGAATGTTCTAAATTTCTTAAAAAACCTAATCGAAGTGGAGTGTGTGTGGAGATGTTATGAGCGCCCGGTTCCCCTTTTTTGGCAATTCCATTTTACGGTGAAATAAAGCTTGTGTCTTAAAAACCTTGGCTGTGACATCTATAATCAGTTTCAAGCTATCGTCGACTACAGCACATCAACCTGGCGCTGTGAAGCTGGTCCACTCAAGAATTTCCATATTCCACTCTTGCACCAGATTCCGACTGTAGCTGCAACCGATGTCCTTTGTTCCATCACCGATCAGATTGAACCTGTTCTCCGTGAACTCAGTTTACCTGACGTAGAGCTGGAATCTCTCAAAGAATTGTTGAAGTTTTATGCTGATATTTTTGACACCGAAAATTTTGGTTGCTGCACAGCATATGAACATAATTTCAATATCGACACTGAGAAAGCCAAAACATATACGTCAAAAGTATATGACATTCCTCACTGTGAACGTCAAAAGTTTCAAGAAATACTTGAACAATGGAAATCAAGTGGTATAATCACAGAAAGTGAATCACCATATCATTCACCAATTCTCATGGTACCCAAAAAAGATGGCTCTTGCCGACCTTGTATCGATTTTCGAGAACTTAATAAAATTCTCGATACAAGAGGAGAAACTGTTCCCAACATTGCTGAACTCAAAACTCGTTTCCATGGTGCTAAGTATTTCACTACACTTGACCTTAAGGAGGGTTTTCTTCAAATACCTCTGCATCCAGATAGTCAAAAATACACTGCATTCAGTTTTGAAGGAGCAGTTTACATGTTCACCAGAACTCCTTTTGGCACTCAGCAATCTTCTCAATCTTCTCAATCTTTCATCAAAGCCATGAAACGTGTCCTCATTGACCTTGAGGAGTTCACAGTGGCATACATAGATGATATTCTGATCTTCAGCAGCACTCTCGAAGATCATCTCAAACATCTCCACATTGTTCTTGAATGCATCAGAAAATATAACATGACACTCAATATGCTCAAATGCAACTTTTGCAGGTGTACAGTGCCATATTTGGGTTATATAATTTCTGATCAAGATGTTTGTCTAGATCCAGAAAGGGTAAAAGCAATACTTGAACTGCCTGAACCCAGAACAAAAAAGGCACTTCAATCCTTTTTAGGAGTGATCAATTTTTATAGAGATCACATTCCTAGTTGTGCGACAATAGCAGAACCTCTCTATCATCTGTCACACGACAATACAAAATTCATCTGGACTAACGTACAACAAAAAGCCTACGATCTGATAAAAAAGAAAATCGGAGAAGATATTCTGCTCACACATCCGAATTACTCTAAACCATTCTACGTACAGACAGATGCAAGCTTATATGGCCTTGGTGGCTATGTGTATCAGATTTCTGATGACAATACACCACGCATCATTGCACTCTGCAGCTGTTTGCTCTCTAAGGCTGAAAGAAATTATGGCACTTATGAACGTGAACTTTTAGCCATAGTCTATACCTTGCGCAAATTTCATTATATGTTGCTTGGTCAGCCTATCTATGTAATAACCAACCACAGAGCACTCACATTTGTCAAAGCTGAAAACAACTTTAAAGAACGCTTGAATCGTTGGCGCATTGAATTTCAAACTTTCAATGTCAAGTCCATCGAACACGTAGATGGTAAGAAAAAGATCGCAGACGTCCTTTCAAGATTTCACCATGAATTAGTATCTGACATAACAGAATTTCAAAATTTACCTTCTGTTAGCTATCTTCAACGTCATGATGATGGTGCAATATACCTGCCGGATGTAATTCTTAATATGGCACGTGAACAGAAAAAAGATTCTGACACTGCTCTACTTTGTCAGGAAACTGAAGCACATAATCTCTCCAGATTCTCCATCATCAATGATGTGCTCATGTACTTAAACCGCGATGGAAGATGGCAAACTTTTGTTCCTCTACGCTGGAGAAAGCCCTTCATCCAATTTTATCACAATGACACCCAACACGTTGGCGTCATTAAAACTGTAGCTGTCATCCGACAATATTTTGACTGGCCTGGTCTTTCCAGAGAAGTACGCACCTTCGTCAAAAATTGCCGAGAGTGTCAACTCAGCAAAAGACGAAACATCAAACCACAAGGACCCATGAACTCAACAATCGCACTTTCCAAGAACGAGTATGTTGCAGTTGACTACTTTGGTCCCTTGCCAGGAGCCAGAACTGGTTTACCCAAAATCCTTGTTGTTCTGGATCTCTACACCAAATTTTTTCGTTTGTATCCAGTCAAATTCTTGACTACACAAGACTCCATCAACGCCATGAAGAAATTCATTGATGAATTTGGCGCACCCAAGCTCATCCTGAGTGATAATGGCACCCAATTTGCCAATGAAAGATGGCATGTCTTTTGCAAAACACAATACAGCTGTCACCTATATCTCAGCCCATCATCCCGCATCCAACCCTTGCGAACGTGTCATAGCAACTCTTGGTGACATGGTTCGTCTCTACACCCGAGAAAAACATAGACGCTGGCCCATGCTGCTCAAGAGCATTGAACGTCACATCAACAATGTTGAACACATCACCACCAATGTTGCTCCCATTCTGCTCCAGCTGAAGAAGAAG
This sequence comes from Ericerus pela, assembly GCA_011428145.1. Classification (NCBI taxonomy): domain Eukaryota; kingdom Metazoa; phylum Arthropoda; class Insecta; order Hemiptera; family Coccidae; genus Ericerus; species Ericerus pela. The sequence continues at coordinate 2,651,874 of WOFM01000151.1, read as the reverse complement.
CCTGCACCACATTCTCAAACTGACCTTGTGGATCTTAGTGATACTGAATTCCAACAAGCCAACAAACTATCTCAAAAATCAATTTTAAAAGCTGTTCACACTAGGAACGTAACGCATGAGAAGAACAACTCCAAAGTCTTTGTTCTTCCAGAAGGTCACGTAGTGTACGTCCGTGCACATAAACTCTCAAGGAAATTCGAGGGGCAAGCAAGAAATCTCTTCGCTCTCTTCGAAGGACCCTACATTGTTGCCAAATACCTTGGGAAAAATAATTATCTATTATGTAACTTACGGACGAACGAGTACAAAACACAACATTTAAATAACTTGAAAATATGACTGACGGTGTTCCTTGTCTCTTTTCTTTTATGTTATTCACATACCTTTATATGTTTCCAGATGAGCGATTGTATTAGTTGCGCTAGTCTAAGATGCCAGCTGGGAAACACTCAAACCCAGTTGGACGTCATGACTGAACGTTGTGTTGCACTCAGCAATGAACTTGCTGCAGCACAACAGAGCCTAAGTGACCTGACCCCCGCAACACCCATGGAGCTTTCCAAACCCAACTCCCCAATCGTTCAACGCTCCCATCCTGAGGCCCCAAGATCAAGAGCTAATCCTCCACCCAGCTTCGAATACGTATGCGTGTGCAGACAGTGCGTCGAAGTGCGCATGGGAATTCCGCGACAAGCAGTTGGCTCCCAGCAGGTCCATGATCACAATGAGGTCATGCAACTAATTCCCCTATTGCAACCTGCTCCTGCTCACCCTCCACTTCCTCTCAACGTTTTCCAGATCCACAGAATCTTACCATCCCTCCTTGGAGTCTGCAACATCCAACCACTCCAGAACCCCACAATCGTTCCTCTATCCCTACTACCTGTTAATGACTTTGAGTGCCAGTTTAGAGATGAGCAACCTCATCGCGATGAAGCCCGTCATGGAGCCGCCATTCCTGAGCAGTCTACTTCCAGTGAACAAGCACAAGAATGGTACAGCCAACAACAACATTCATCTCAATCTCATGACTCCTCCCAACGACGCCAAATCCATAAATTCAGCCCCATTCTTCCTCCTTCCCCTCCTTTTGAGTCCAACCTCCAAATACAGATTCAAAACAATCAGCGCAGAATCCAGCGCCAGGAACCCTCTACTCGACAACTGTCAACAGACGACAGATCTCGAGCAATTTCCTGTGCTCGCCTACAAGAGCAAGAAGAATCTCACCAGTGTGTTGCAAATTTTCGACGTGCCCGCGAGTCAGGCTGTACAATCACTCTGCTCGAACAACTTCAATTCCTACAATTTCTCATCGATATCGGGATCAACTGTCAGCCGGTAGCAATCTATGTAAATATAGATCACGTCAATCTACCGCAGAATCGTTTCCGCGCTATTCTCGACACTCGTCCAGGATTGCTGCATCTTGCTTCGTATCACCTGTTCCAGAACAATCCTACCATCTTGCGCTTGCTACCTACGTGCGCCATGAAGTACCCTTACTTCGTTGATGCTTTTGTTCAGCCCTCCATCATCACCACCTGCACAATTTGGTTAACTGAAGGCAATAACTTTTTGAATTTGCAACTTCACTTAACCAAGGATTGGACCTACGACCATATCGTCTTGGGCGCCGATCTAATGGAGAACGCCATTGAGTCCGTCGACATCTCCAACCAAGTCCTGTGCCTGAGGTACTCAGATCAACATATCGTCCCACACGACTTCTGGTGCCAGTCCGACCATCTCTTTTGGTCCAGCTGTGTTGAAGAACGTTGGAATGGAGAGGTCATTGAGAGCCACAATAATAATGCCGCTCAACGTCGTCGTCAAGCGCCTGCAGTTGGAGAAAACTAATTTACTCGATCTTGTCATTTTTTTTAATTATTTTTTTTTATTTCACTCGGACTAGTCTTTTTATCTCATTAAGGCCCATCTGGCCACAGACTTACCATTTGTTTTTTCTTTAACTTTCCTTGACCTCACTTATCTTGACTTATTTTCCTTTACTCAGGACCTTATTTATTTTTTTTTTATTTTCAATTTTCCACCTCTCAATGCTCTTGTTTAATTTTTTATTCCTTTTATTAAAGTTAACTTTAATTTTTTTTTTCTTTAATTATTAAATCACAAGAGCATACTTTTTCTTTCTAGTTTTCTTTTCTTTTCGCTTGAGTTTAGTTTTCTAGTTACTTTTTTTTTCTTTTTGGGGGAGACACCCATTTCCTTTGCTCAACTCTTCTAGGTGTCTGGGGGGGGGGGTGTAGCTTGCGGGCATTATTTCATACTTTCCATTATTTTCCTTTATTATTTTCTGTTATTTTCCTTTCCTTCATTCTCCTTTTCTTATGTTAATTTAGACGGAGTTACCTACTGTTGGCTAGCAATCGCTTCGCTGGCCCCCATTTTTTTGTTGTTAAGCTGCTGACTTTTGTCCTCTTCGCTTTTCACTTTTGATTTTTACATCAAACCGTCACCATGTTCTTCTTTTCGTGAGTGGCTACACACTCACTTAAGAATGAATTCCTTTCTTATTCTGGATTCAAATTCATGAAGCCTGGCCTTCCAAATGCGGTTAAAGCGGCAATTGCTATTCCAACGGATGTAAGTCGGCACCTCCATCCAAACTCCAGTAAAATGTATATCGTTTGTCTTTTTCCTTTTAAATTCTTAAATGTTCTCTTATTTTTTCTTTTTCCCGCATAAGCATGTTCCGCGCACTAAAGTTGTTCATGTGAATCTCGATTATATGGATAAATGTTAGAATGTTCTAAATTTCTTAAAAAACCTAATCGAAGTGGAGTGTGTGTGGAGATGTTATGAGCACCCGGTTCCCCTTTTTTCGGCAATTCCATTTTACGGTGAAATAAAGCTTGTGTCTTAAAAACCTGTATTTCCTGATCTGTTACTTGGAACAGTGCTTCCACTGTGTGTCCGCTTTTATTTAGACTTTCGCACACCACATAACTGTGGAATGCAAACAATTTTGCTTCCAGAACCACTTCCGTTTCTATGTTAAATATAATTTCAGTTCCAGTTCCACTTTTTGATTCTATTTAAAAAATATTTCAGTTCTCTTACTGTTTTGGAAGTGGAATTGTATCAAGTATTGATTGCTCTTCCACTTTTGCTTCCCCTTCCACTTCCTTTCTATTTAATTATTCTTTAAATGTGTAAAAATAATTGATTTTTTCTGTTATGACCTTGAAAATCAACATTAAAATTATTATTAGTTATTAATTGGAGGGTCCTATCAACAGATCAGTCATAAATTTTATTTTTCTTTCGCTTTTGCCTCCTCTTCCAAAATATAGTAGATTTTGCTTCTGCTACCTAAATGGTGCCAAATTGCAATGATATTTTGGTTCCCTTCTTGGCAGCGCAACGAATGATTTTTTTTTACTCTTCTTTTGGTTTTTGGTTCTTAATAAAAATCATTTGGGTTCCGGTTAATAATGGTTCTGAAAAGAATTTCCACTTTCAGTGTTTCAGCCCTACAGTGAGTACATTTTTTAGGGTGCTCATTTCGAATTTTGAAATCAATTTTCATATGGTTTTATTTAACTCAGGAAGTAAAATAAAATTTAGACTTTATAGATGTTAACTGGATATCCTACTCATTCGAGAACAAAAGTTTAGGACCAAGGTAAATCACCCTGTTGGTTTTGCTCGGCACTTTAGTTGTTATACTGTGAGAGTGTGTCTGCCTTCGACTATATTATGTATAGCATACTTCATATACGGACGCGTACTGTTAAGAAATTGATCATTATCCCATTGCAATAGTGAGAAGAAAAACATATATTTAGTTTAATGCTTAAATAAGTGAAATTGTGTGAATTATTGAAATACAATAAAATTTATGATTGTAATTCAATGTATAATTGTAATTCCACCTACGAAAATAAGTTTTAAGAAAAATTAATTATCATCATATGACTCATTCCGTATTCTTATTATCACCCCAACAATATTTTTTTCCACATATTTTTTCAAAAGGATCTGCACACGTTCAGTTCCATTAAACCAACGTATATCTTATCAGTATTCTCGTCCATAGTTATACGAAGTACCTATACTATACATAGTCAAAGGTCTTTATGAATGCTCTATGTTTCACACAATGTTCTTATACTATTTTAATAAAATTAATTTTTACTAAACTTTTTTTTCAGCTCGGGTGTTGTGATTATTTTAAACTTGGTACAACACTGCTTTGTACAAAGTTAATCAAAATTACAAATTTGTACAAAACGTCTGTGCGCTCCGAAGAATATGGTACTAGAAATATAGTACCAAGCCCAAAATTTCAAATTTTGTACAAAATGCTTTATATTATCATAGGACGGCGCAAAATATAGGATCGATCTTACATTTAACTCAATTTTAAAGATTGACCAACCGATAACTAGTGAAAACTTAACGGTCAAGTATTTATACAGAAAATCCCCCTTTTAAAAACTATTTCAAAAAGTTCTCTGTAAAAATAAAATTGTTCTCATTTGGTTTAACTCTTCAGTTTTAATTGGATAATATTCATTATTAATGAAATTTGTGGAGAGAAAAACCACTTGAAATCAATAAAATTAGTTAAATATTACGTATTCTGAGTTTCGAATAGAAAACAAAAAAGGTTATGCAAATTTACGCTGCTTCCATCTTTGATGATAATCTTGAAAAATATCAAGAGCAGATTAAAACATCAAAAATTTCAAATTTACTTATTCCAACTTCTGTACATTAGCTAATTTAGGTATTCATTACTACATCCCATCTACTTAAAAAATTTACTATTTTCGCAATTTAATTGCTTTTTCTTCTCAAGTTTCGTATTTAGCTGCTAGCTAAATACTTTGTATTTTACTGAATAATTAATTACCACCTCTTTATGGTGTATTTTTGTACTTTATTCGATGAGTTTTCGTTGTCACCCAACAGGGACGGTGAAATAATTAGAAAATTGACGATGAGTTTAAAATATGAACCTTCTCTTTGATGTACGTGCTACAAATGAGAAAATACTGGGAGGCGTAAATTCGAAGATTTTATTTGTTAATTAACATTTGCATTAAATAAATTGTTTTATCCTGTACTCACATAGAAAATGACGTGATGACGTAGATAGGCCTATTGAAAATATGATGAAGAAAATTTAGTAAAAAATTTCTATGTTTTTCTCAATGCTGCCACACTTATTGATAGATGAAAAAATTATTCTTTATATTAGAATATTGTTTTTGCCCTTTTCACTTTTTTTTCTCTAACGTGAACACTGGATGTTGTATACCTGAATTAGATTTAATTGTATTTTTTCCTGTGTGTACCGATACCTAAATACTGAACATACGCATTATTCAATAATACACTATGCTTCTATGAACGTGGGTTACGAATAAAAAATAAACATAAAAAAGCACGAATAAATTAGCAATAAAAAAGGAAATTTTATCAACTTTTTTTAATTTTTCATACTCTAACACCTCACCTACTACAGCAACTTTATCAACTCCCTAATTTTTTATTGTAAGAATAGTGTGAAATAATTTAACTTCGGAAAATATGTATACTGACAAGTCGCAATGATTTGACAAAAACTATGACAATTACTTTTCTTACTCAAGATTTATTTAGCTGGAACTGCAGGTCTTATTCGTTCACGTACTGGATGTGAAATCAATAGAATTTGGTCTTGAAATTATATTATATCCTACTTGACAGTCAAATGTTATTTTTTTTAGGTTCTCTTTTTACTGATCAAATATCAGGAAACTTTTCCTTCATTCTCAGAATCAGTTATTCAAAGATATAGGTAGCGTCTTAAATTTCGCTAAGAAAAGAAAATGAATTCCAGACGAACTAAGGCAGACCAATGAAAGCAGACTTGGTATTATTTTTATTTACTAAACACTAACTTGTTAACTTGTATACAGGGTGTTCACTTTATAACTACCTTATAAGAAAATATATACGAATTTTCTTTCAATAATTTAAAAAGTTCTGTCATTTTTTCAAAATAATGTGATGAACTTTTCTAAATCAAAATTTTACGAAAAATCAATGACAACGTTTCAAGTTTATACATGGAATATTTATGGTGACAATGATAGAATTAGGCATGTTGCAGAAATAATAATTCTCAGAAATTATCTCCAGTAGGAGCTATTATAAAATAAAATGTTAAGGTCTCTTACAACTTTGCTTTTATTTATTTAATGAAGTAAAATCATGTTTTTGTTTTTAAATTTTTTTTCGAGTTTCAAATCCCTTTTTTCTGGAACAGTTTGATATCATTTCAAAAGGTAGACGTACCCACTAAAAATTTTTATAGCTTTATATCTGTGGCTTGGAACAAAAATATCCTTTGTCAATTTTTACCATTTTCAAGTAATCCACATTAAAATTTCACCAAAACATTGGTTGTTCTTGTTCAAAAATATTGGTTTTTGAAAATGACATTGGTTGCTGAAATAATTGATTCATTTGCTTGAAAAAAAATCGTAAATATGAGTATGCAAAAAATGTTCTAAAACAACAAAGTCAACTCGTAATAAAAGGGAACAAAGTAAATTACGACATTAGTTGTGCTAAACTCCATTTGAGAACAACCTATGATTACACTGATGTTTTGTTTTCAGATTCAAAACAACCTAATATGTCAACATAGGCTCTTCTAGTTCCAAGAAAAATTACTTTCCTGGAACAATGATTGTTTTAACGTTCCTCATTTATGATGTTAAAATAAGTGTTTCAAGTGCATTCAAAAGTAGAATTTTCAGCTAATTCAACGGCATGCCTGACTCCAAACTGCCAAAAAGCGACATAGGATGCTTTTGTTCCAGACCACAGACATATTCTTTAATAAACAAAATTCACGAATTTTTACCTATGTGGCAGTTATTAAGTGAACAGTCTGTGTATGATTTCATTCTACTCAATTCAGTCCTATTGCAGTCATTTTATCGTTTATCATAATGAATCTCATTGAAAGTTCATTTTATACCAAAGTTGTTACGAATCTAATCTCGTCATACTATTTTAAATAATTTTGACCCCAAAAAGAATTAGAAAAAAATATCTATTTCAATCTGTTCAGACTTCTGGTTATTTACCTTTATTTTGAAGATGATATAAGGAAAATATGAAAGCAGACTGATCGACTATTGTTGCATTCTAAGTCATAAATAGTCGTATGAGTAGGTACCTATTATGTATTCATATAGAGAGCCCCTTTCTACTGAAAAGTTGATGAAAAAACCAATCACATTTCATGCGAGTGCCTCAAGTTGACTGTTTCCATTATTTTAACCGAATTCTCAAAAAATGAGGTGGTTATCATTTTATTATTTATATTGCGTAGGACTAGTTTTCTCGAACTTCGAGAAATAAAATTTAAAAGACTCATCTGTTTAAAAATTGTTAATAATAATAATAAAAAAAAAAAACGCTCGTTTTTTACTAGATATTTGGCTTCTAATATCAATACTTTACTACAAAAAAGTTTTTTTGATGAAGTCATTTCGTACGTATGAGTTTTTGTTACAAGAATAGAAAGAAAACGTCTAACGTCTGATAATGCTTATTTAAGGCGCACAGATTAGGCAAAAAGCATGTCATCCTTCGTTGAAGTTCAATAATTGCGTTGTTAAATTTTTGTTCTACGATAAGATGGCAGTTATCAGATTGAGGTTTAATTAACACTGCAGTTGCTAATAAGCATGAAATCAGTCAATCACTGTCATACTATGGTTTGGGTCTGTATAATTTATTTTTTTTTTTGTAAAAGCTCCAAGGTTTTCTCCTACACGTTCGATACCCTTTCTCAACCACATGTCGTATATATTTTTCTATGCACTAATTAGCACTTTACGTTTTGAAAGGAAGGTAAACTATAATTTAAAATTTAAAAATATGTTCTCTTGATTGATGGGAGAACAAAATGAAATCGATCAAATTTTATCGCGACGTCTTGACGCAGAACAATGTGTTGAAGTTATAACCATTTTAAGCTGAAGTAAATTGAAATACAACCCATTTCAATGGACCTAATTTCTGTAAAACTATTAGGATTTTGAAATGTTAGAGTGTGCATGAATTTATTCATTAAACGAGTAGGTTCTTAAGGTTTTTCGCGTGTACTGTAGAATGTGTACTTCGTGCGAGAACTTATGAAGAAACCAATCGTAAAGTAAGAAAACTAATAATATTTCGAGCACAACCTTATATAATGTATACTCACGTTGTTTTCATCGAAAACGCGAAAGACGAGTGAAGCAAATTTTGTTGGGTCTCCTTGAGGAAAAAATTGTCGATAAATCTTAATAAAACCCTGTAACAAACAAACAAAACATAACGATACTATTGTTTAGAAAATTACGCATTCAGTGCAGTTTGTTTTCAAATTACAACAATATTCGTGATGTAGCTTTAGAGTGGGTGCTACTTTTTTAATACTTTAAACAGACCGTTTTCGATGTAGTGCAGTCATTAGGTCAATAATTATTGCTACACTTTTAATTTAAACTATGTGATTTGCAAGTATTATCTATATTGGTGTACAACAAATTTGTAAAGTTTTTACAAGTTTTACTCTAGAAGATAGAAAGAGAGAGAGAGAGAGAGAGAGAGTGAGAGAGAAAAACGATTTTGTTTACTGCATAGCGTTATTTCCAATCCTAATCCATAATTATTTGTAGAAAGGCACGGTGTTCCAACAACATCGACTTTTAATTGTTCGAAGAAAAATGAGGTTTGTTTATAAGATATCCATTGTCTGCTGGAATCTGTATAAAAAAATTATATGAAAAAGTTCTGGGATTATTTAAGAGGAACAATCATGGTTGGAAATTTAAAAAAATTATTTCAAGACATTTTCTAAAAATAACTTTTACGAGAATCATGGAGACATAGTAAACATGCATAAAAATAACGTTCTCTTACAAAAAAATTAATAATTAATGAAAAACAAAATCAGGTTTCATTTGTTTGTTTCCAAATGGATTAGCCTTCTTCTTTCTCCTTGGAAAATTTATTCTGTGGTTATTTTTAAAAAGCTGATATGTCACTTTTTAGCAATTTTGAGTTAAGCATTATGTATGATAGATAAAAACCAATTATAGAAGCTGGAAACAGATAGTATCTCAGTATTGATCACTCTTCACCATCAAATTTGCTTTAGAAAATATATGATATGTCCGCATAAGCATTTAACTCTCACCCAAAAATTTGTAAGTGCTAAAAAAACTTGATAGGTCAATTATTTCTCACTAATTAAAAGTTACTTTTTGCCGAAACATGATAAGTATATCACTCAAAAACATGATATGGCAAGGTAATTTTTTGCCAAAATATGATATATACCTAAATCACCTGTCAAGACTTGTGTCATGGAATCTTTTCCCTCTCCCTGAACTTTTCAATCATCTACTCACTAACTAGAACTAGACCCTTCAGAACATAATTCCACTACTTCATACTGGAATTTAGTTGATTTCCTGAATTTACACTTACTGGTAAACTTTCTTTTTTGTCTCCTGAAAAATGGCAAAAAGTGTCTTATCATCTTTTTGAAAATAACCACAGAATTAATTTTCCAAGGGGGAAGAAGAAGGCTAATACATTTGGAAACAAACAAATGAAACCTTCTGATTTTATTTTTCATTAATTATTAATTTTTTTGTAAGAGAACGTTATTTTTTTGCATGTTTACTATGTCTCCATGATTCTTGTAAAATTTATTTTTAGAAAATGTCTTGAAATAATTTTTTTAAATTTCCAACCATGATTGTTTGTCTTAAATAATCCCAGAACTTTTTCATATAATTTTTTTATAAAAATAAAAACATAAAAAAAAAGTTTTTGGTAATTGTTCCATCGCCTTTTTGTAGACGTTTTAGTTTTTTTACAAAAACATGCTGAACAAAATATAGATGAACACACGAGTTTGGTAAGAACAAACCCTGGGTCTTTCCCTTCCAATTTTTCTCCCCAACAGTGAATTTCGGAATTTCTCACTGTGAGATAATATTAATCTTATATTTAAAATTTCTGATTTGTTTTTACTTTAACATTTTATTTCGACAATTCTTCAATTTCACCTTCACTCTCTCACGAGTAACACATTTATTTTATCGATGTTTTCGTCTTCAGATACCATGTGTATGGTATCTCGTTATGTACTCTGAGAATCAATTCAGGTAAGTGATTGATTAAAAATTTGAAGGAGCCAATAAAAAACCAAATCTCGTATAACTGGTAAAAACCAATTTGGCATACGACATTTTTTCCAATCTTTCACTTCAACTGTTGATAATGATCCTAGTCGCATTGATACAAATACCTACACCCTTCGTTATTATTTGTCTCAAACTTCACACATTTCTCTCTTCTCTGTTTCTTCTTTTTACCTTAACGTAAGTTTTAAACTCTCTTGATTTCTTGCTTGTTCACTATTCGTTGGTGAAATATTAAGTTATAGGAACTTAAAGCTTGAGTTCATGAGTTTCACTCTTTTGATCACTAAATTCATTTTTGTTTGTTTGTATTGGTTAAACTCTATCCTTTGGTAACGTAATTTTGATTTCATATTCACTTCTACCATAATCTGTTTTTCTTGTTCTAAAAATCACTTTTCTGTCTATCATCCACTCTTCTACTTTTTTATTATGTTTTATTTTATTTTTACTTTCGTCTTACTTCTCACACTCATTCACAATCTTTCTTTCACACCTCACCTCACTCTCCTTTGGCTGCACTCAAGGTTGTAGATTATTAAATTTAATAAATATAGAAGAATAGATTGATATTTAAAATGTTTGATATTATTGTGTTGTTATAATTTTGAAGAATAATAAAAGAGATAATAAAAAAAAACTGGGAGAAATATCCATAGGTTTTTGTAAGAACTGTAAACCAGTACTGGTATCTTTGATCATGCAACCTATGAATCAGTGTTAAGCAACAAATATGCTTAGTCATATGAAGGATATGGTTGTACTTGATATGGTGCCTGCGATAAAAAATTCTCTAAAATCAGACATTATTGCTAAACAGTTTATGATATGTTATCATGTCATCATGTTTAACATATTCATGATATTTTGAGAAAAAAAAGTATTAACAGTTGTAAAGTGTGGTACCTAATTTACTTGTTTTTTCCTTTATTTATTTCTTTTCTTTATTTCCTTCTTGCGCTCGTATGAAAAACAAAGTTACTAGTTGCTGGCCACCAAGAATTTGGACCACCATCTTGATTGTTTGCCTTAAGCTCATCTCTTTTATATTCATACTTTGGCATTTATGTTTTGGGACACCATGCATTCACAATGACAGTCTTTTCATACATCAATTCTAAATTTTACCTTTTGAAATTATTCTTTTCTAAAGTTTCTTGATTTAATCATGGTCCTAGTTTCTGGTTTTATCATTTAAAGTATGTCAGCACCTCTGTTCTTCACAAATAATTCTGTGCCCAATTATGTCTTTCTTTTTGAACTTTATCTTCATGTTTAGGATTTCTTATTTTATTACAATTAATTCTCATGCGCTCCTCAATTGTCTGTATGTTTTCCTTTTTAATTATATAATAATGTTCTCCAAAATATATTGACTCTTTCTCTGAGTCCTATGTGTAAGTAATGTGTATGAAGTGTATCTGTGTGCGCTCGATTCCCAATTAATTTGGTTGCTCTGGTCAGGAAATACAACGTATGTTCGCACCTAACTTGCTTTCTTCTTGTTTTATCTTTCGACCTTTCTTTGCACTGTGTCTGCGCTTTTCATTGGGACTTTCGCACACTACACAGTTTGTATACTTCGTTGTTTTCATCTACAATTTTGCCCTTTACTGACTGTCCCAGCTCCATTGTTAATTTAAAGGCATACGGAAATTATTTTTTCCAACTCTCACTTATTAAAAAATAAATAAATAAATCACCTCAATTATTATTCACCCACTATACGATACAAGCATAGAGAACTATCTCTGTTTAAGTCTTTTATATTAAAAAAACTTTACCAATCCCCTCAGTACGATGAAAACTAAGCCAAGCAGAGGTATAAAAATAGAATTTCAAAATATCGTTTTGGCGATTGTACTTTTTAGGAAGCTCACTGTGTTGGGAACTCTTTTTTTGAGAGGGGGAAACTGGACTGGGGGAAAAATTAGAAAATAGTTTGTCCTATCAGTGAAATGTTTTTAGTTGGTTGAAATTAAGTCATGTTACGTTCGATGTGGAAGCTGAAATGTAGTTTAGCTTACTCAGAGCTGTTTATTTTGTTCCGAAATCTCTGTATAGCTGGCGCAATCACCGGCAGACCAATGTTCCCGTAAAATAATAGAGTGTGATCCACCTTTAACTGAAAAAATGTGTTTTGGTATCTCAATCTTCTAGTAATTTAGTATTGTAATATGCAGCAATATAATCTGCCCTCCTCAGCTGTTTTGCGAAGCACTGTTTCATCTATACCATTTGCATCTACTGAGCGGATTTTTATTATAGGCACTCGGGGGGGTAACATTTTAAAAGGTGAAAAACAAAGTTCAACGATCTCAGGTACTGAGTACTTACAGGTTACTACAAATACAAACCCTTTGTTTAATGTCTAGGATTATAAAAAAATAAAACTAACGCTTTTTCGTTGTTTCAGTTCGTGAATGAAGCGTAATAAATAGCCTATGTATAATATTTTATCCTCAATATGGCCATGCTTTTGACGAGATAAATAATAAAGGAGTTTTTTATTTTCCTACGTTCAGAGCATTTTTTCAATGGTTTTGACGACCTTCATTTTTTTTTTATTAACTTCCTCTTGCGATTCCTGTTCGCATAGCCGACATCAGCTGTAAGATCTTTACATTCTGCAGCAATCAATAATTTAAGATCTCTACATTCCTCAACTATCAATAATATTTAGGTATAGGTATATTTAACACACAAAAAAAATTAAATATCGTATTTTTCATAGTAAATTCATAATTTTTCTTTGAAATTATATTTCTACATAAGGTACCTATATGACAGGAGATACGCGCCTCAGAGTAAACACCTGTTTATGTCCTCTGAATCTATTTACCTAATAACTACTGTTCTTTTAATCTATCTATTTAGTACAGTCAAAAGAGCAGCAAAATGAGGAAATAAAAAAATAAGTTAGTACACAAACTTTAATTATATAGAGTTGCTGGTTGAGTCCTCTAGATTAACACACTAAAAGTTTCACCTTCCCCACGGCTTGAATATTTTGGAAAGAGTGTTTATCCCCAAAAATTTGGTTTTTCCCAATTTTCTCCACGAATTTTGATTTTGAGATAAAAATAGGTCAGTACAAAATTATTCAACATAGAATTTGCTATAAAATAATCACATGTAGTTTTTATTCCCGACGCCTGTCTTTCCCTGCCGAGAGTCTTGAAAAAACCATTTTTCACTGAACGTGTTCAATAAAATCATATGCGAAATATGACTCATAATCATCATATCATATAGATAATTCCTAAACCCAATACATATTTTCTACCCATCCATTCTCCTTCTATAACCTTTTACCATCCCTTTTGCCTTCAAGTTTTTTATCCGATGACCCCCTCTTCTCAATAAAGTCTTGAAAACAACTATATTCACTGAATTCAGTCGTTTTTAAGACTCTCTGGAGGGAGAGATGGCGTTTGAAAAAACTGCTTGTAACCTATTTTGTTGGAAGGGATTATGGAAGAGATGGATGGTTAGAAAACATCTGTTGGGTTTACAAATTATCTATACAGTGTGATAATTAGGACCAATATCTGTAATGGATATGTTCGTCGTATTATTATATTGACTTACACATTTTTCTGCACAAAAAAATGTATTTTTACTCTGTAAATTTGTCCCTAGAAAATGTATAGTTAACTGGTGAAAGTACCGTTACTTCCTACCAACATTCACAATACATTTTTTAACGGAATATTCAGTGACCTCAATGTACTGGTCCCTCGAATATTTTAAAATTAATAAATCCCTTTAATCAGTAAATCCCTACTTTATACCAAATATACTATGTATAAATGTATACCCTGACAGGGTATATAAACTCTTGTTTCCATTAGAATAATCATACTGTAATGTCATTGTATACTCATCCAATCTTAGTACTGTGAATAATCAAATTTATTTAAACATTGTGCTTATGTATATTATTTTAATAGAGTGTTGAATTTATTGTGTGTTTTAATTTCATTTAAAGTCTCTCAAACAATTAAGGTCCACAATAGATATGGATAATAAACTTAATAAGTTAAAATAATTCTCGAGTGGTAATAGTATTCAAGTAAATATTGTTATAACTTGAAGGAAGTGTAACCATACCGAAAGAGGTTCATTTCTAGTACTAAACAACCTCTTTTGGCCGTTACAATATCTTCCATATAAGTAATGCTAATGAACATATTCACTGAAGAATGGTTTTTTCAAGACCTTCTGCAGGAAAAGGGGGGTGTTGGGAAAAAAACTGCAGCTTAAATTTTTTTAAGAAATTTTATGCTAAACAACTTTTTACTGATCTATTTTTATCACAAAATCAAAATTCGTGGAGCAAAACGCATAAAAAAAAATTTTGCGCTCAGCCCTTTTCCAAAAATTCAAGAGGTGGGGGGGATGCAAGTTTTAGTATGTTAATCTAATGAACCCACCCAACCACTCTATATAGCTAAAGTTTAAATGCAGTTTTTTATTTTATGAGATTTGACTAGACTAATATAAGGGTTGTACTGAGAACTCCGGTCTAACAGAACTTTTCGAAAACCTAGAACTTAAGTACAGCACTCTTTCGTTATACTTATCGAACATATAAGGTATCTAATGATAATATCATTGACAAAATATTATGGCCATGGGATTGTAAAGCACTACAAAGTTTGTGGACGAGAACACAAAACTTAAATAGCTGCGCTGCATTATAGGCCAGTTTTTTTTTTTTACAAAAAAGTTAACTATGGTACTTACCTATGTTTGCGTAATCCGAACAGAATTTTTTATGTAAGCCATGGAAATGGACAAGAACATTGAAAATAATCAATTAAGTACTGAAAAAATAGGCCGAAATGTCGAAGAGTTTCCTAACAATGTTCAGATTGCCTAGACTTCGCAGTAAAGTCATTATTGTAGGTATACCATTACCAGCAGAATAATTCGTCGGCCTCACTTTGTGGGCTACCTATCTACCTTTGTGCAAAATTATGATCTGACGTTGTCGTAAAAGCTATGAAACGTTACCCAACTGACGCATAAGCGTTAAAATTGCATTTTAATAATGGATGCCGGGTATACGAATAATTTCCGGCTGGGGTATTATTTGGAGCATGCCGCGGCAGCTCCCGAGCGAGAATATTTTGTTGAAAATTTCTGAGATGTCTCGTATCAGTGCTTTCGAGTGTGACAGATAAACTGCTGAAGGCAAGCATTGCATTACGATTTCCGTTGAAGCCAGCCAGCAATATTCAAGAGCTTTTATAGTGTCGGTAATACCTCAGTAAAATAATGAGGTTTAAACGAGCTTTTTATTTTCATCATACTAAAATTGAGATGAACCTAGTATGGGGTAGGTACCAGTAATTTATGTTTAAAACAAAAAATAATGGAATCAGAATATTGTAAGCCGCATTTTAACTTTTGCAAAAAAAAAAAAAAAACAAGAATAATTCATTTTTATAACTCTATAATTTTGATATTTTGTATAAATGTTCATGTAGGTACCGTATATTATGAAAGAATAGGGTCTATTTAGGAATAATTTTTGTAGAATCATTATTTTGAGTCATGTGAGAAAAAAAATTCATCTAAAATCAGACTGGTTCCGTACACTGTTTTATGTTACAAACAATAACACCAAGGAACATTGACCCTGATTCCTCCTACAGATTTTAATTTAAAGTGATTTTTCAAATTTATGTAAAATATTAAATTTATGTACCCCATACTTGGTATATTTACCGTAGATAAAAAAATAAATAATAACTTGAAAGTAAAAATACTCAATTAACTTTCAAACAGTTGAGGTATGTACTATAATCATACCATAATCTATACTGTGGGGACTCACTGGTATGAGGTATAGGGGCTCTGACCCCCGAAAACAGTCGCTGCCAAAAGGCAGGCTTATTTTCGTCCTTGTGACGTTAAACAAAACACATTAAATTACGTTTGATCGTAATTATCTGCATGTACTTGCAGGTAATGTACGAGTATCGAATCGTGACTAATCTCAACAATACAATAATGTCACAATCTGTACACAAACTGGCCCATCATCTCTTATCACTACAAGAGATGACATAACCCGGCCACTCTCACAAACGTATGTATTTGTTACGTACTTGTGTATGTTTTTGTGTAAATAAGCCAGTATATAAACTGTCTGGACCAGCTCCAAAATTGCCAGTGTTTGCCCAGGTTTTGGCTTACCCATATGTTTAATATGAAGTGGCTGAACACGCATAATTCTATTGAATGACCTTCTAGTGAGAATATCTTCCTCATGACAAGGTATTCCACATATACTATCAATTAATTAATTATACGTAGGAAGTTTAGAAAAGTGCATGTTAAGGGTAATCTTAGAATCTACCAAATCGATGTTGATGAATTTTTATAGGTGCTTTCTTTATAAACCTGAGAAGGTTCTAAGCTTGGTTTTATTATTTGATCACTTTGGAAAACTTATTTATAAAAGAAAATCGATGAAGGCTAGACTGATAGCGGCTGCGTTTATATAAAGTGAATAGAGAAAAAACATTATGCAAACTTATTAGTGCTGCATTTAGTGGCCTTTTCTTGATTCTTAAATTAACATCATCAGATATGTATGTTTATTTTATTATTAAACCCATTCGTCAACCCTCACGGTGTCCATAAAGATGACAATTTTTGATTTTCATATTTTATTGCATAATATATCACCAGACATGGGTTTTGAGGCGTTGAATTCGAATTTGATGTTAATTTTATTATTAGACCCATTCTCCAACCCTCATCTGGCCCAAAAGGTGCAGAATTTTTTATTTCAAGATTTTGTTGTGAAATATATCATCGGACAAGATTTTTGAAGGGTTAAATTCAAATTTGACCTTAATTTTATCATCAGATCCATTCAACTTCTATGGGGCCCAAAAGGAGGAGAATTTTTATTTTATTGCATAGTATAATATCACCGTATAGGTATGTTTTTGAAGCCCTGAATTTGAATTTGATGTTCATTTTATGAATAGACCCATTATTCGACCCTCATGAGGCCCAAAAAGGGGAAAACTTTTGATTTTCATATTTTTTTGTGTAATATATCTGTTGGGGTTACACTGATTGTTTGAGCACTTGTTGGTTACACTGATGTACGATACCGCCGTTAATACCACTAAGAAAATTTGTTCTCTTCTTTATACTCACTTCTTCTTTTTGTACTCGTAGAGTTAACATCTACTTGTTCTTCTTTATATAATAAAGTGATTGCTTGGTGCGGTACTGGAGTTATGTTATTTCTTTGTTAATTATTCTTGATATATATATAAATATTTATTATGGACATCAAGCCCCCAATGTCCAATAATATCAGTGAACACTGAGCTCTCTGAAGGGAAAAGCGAATTATTTCGTATTAAAGACGTTTTAAATATTTAATCGACGTTGAAATTAGCAAAAGTTCACCGCGGATGTATTTTGGATGGGCTAGAAGTTATCTACGCATGTGGTAAATTCTTACTCATTCTGAACCACCACCTCTTTCCAGTAGGCTTGATTATTAATAAAATGCTGCATACCTATTGTCCACTTTTTGTTGCCATAATATTAATGAGTTCTTTCAGCCGGTATAACTTTTTTAACTCTCGTTGCGCAAAAGAGCACTGACGAACATACTACACAGAGATAGAACATAGTTGCAGCTTACATTTCAGGGTTATTCTTATGAATAATTTAAACGCAATTCACCCCCGAGAAGTTAACGAGAGTTTTTAAGGTTCGCGTAAAAAGGAAGCCGGAAACGATATGCGTGATTTCAAAAAAGTAGCCCGTTACTTTTGATGTTTGCCCCATTCCCTGTCATCCGGATATCGGTTTTATTTACTTACCATTGCTGCTGTATAAAGCTACAACACGCTAAAACCTTTCACCCAGTCTTTAGTTCACAATTTGCTGAATTATGTATGAAACATTAATGAATTCTGGTGGTTAAGCTTTTTGACTGTGGCATACATTGCAAAAGAGAATTTTTAGTTTAAAAAAAAATAAAAAAGAAACAAAAAAACTACCTAATGGATTAAACGTTTATTCATTTCTCGTTTAGATAATTTTTCCACTGGAAGTTTGTCGTTTAATGAAGAAAAATTTTTTAGAGTTGATGATTTCAGAAAATTTCGAAGTAAAGAAAGGAAAAAATATAGATTTAGAGTAGGTATGTGATCAATAACAAAAGAGAAAAAATTTTCAAATATTTACGTAGATAGGTAATGTGACGATGACAATTCGTGGATGATTTCATCCAAGGAAGAATTTTTAGGTAAAAATCAGTGAAAACGGAAAGTAAGTAATAGTTTTCGCTCTAAAAACTATAAAAATAGTATATTACACACCAAGGTTCAAAGGTGAGCTTTACATGTGAGAAAGTTTGCTAAATGAGCGCATCAAGTGAGCAATTCCCAAGTTATGTAAACTCAATTTTGAAACTTGTTGAGAAAGATATTTTACATAGTTCATGATTAGAAAGCGATAAAACGATAAAATTCTATCAACCAAAAATTATAAAAAATGGAATAAAATATCAACCTCCTAACAGTGGCAAATTTATCATTGCATTTAGAAAGTGTAACCTATACTTCGATATAAAGTGAATGTGCTTTCATGTAAAAAGATGTTTCATGTTTTTACATGAAAGCACATTCACTTTGCATCGAGATTACATTCATTAATGATAGGGTAAGGTGTGCCAGAATTGTACCATTTCCTAAATCATAACACTGGTGATATTTAAAAAATGGTAGAGTGAATTACTGATCCATGTGGTGAATAATGAAACTAAATACAAATAACCACTAGAGAACCAAAAATTTTCTCATGAGCTATAAAAATGAAAAAATTATCACAGATACGATTTAAGAAACTGACTGGTAGGTATAATTTAAGAAAATAGTTTCCTATATTGTACCATTTGGAGTTTATTGATAAAATCAGATGTAACTTTGACAATATTTAAGTAAGTCTAATGTGAATAAAAATATAATAGAAGCACGGATACAAAAATTAGAAAATATATGATTTAGAAATTAAAAAAAATTATTTTTGTAATTATGGGTGGCTAAAGTGAAAAGTGGTACAATTTTGGCAACCTTAGCCAAATTTCACTCGCAAAATCCAGCATAAACATTGCCTCTTTGATCATATATTATGTATAATAGTATAATTACATACCAAGATTAGAAAGTGAATGTTTACATGTGAGGGTAAGTTTGTAAAACAAGCGTAGCGAGTGAGCAATTCCGGAGTGATGAAAACTCACTTTCAAACCTTGTTTTGGAAGATATTTTTTGTAAATAATGATCGGGAAGCAACAAAATCATAGGATCAGAATCATTATTAACTATTAATTGTAACTGTTAGTAATTTCAAAGGGAAAAAATAATCAAAATAAACAAGTATATCTATAGTAACTCCTTTTTCTTAATTAGATTTCATAAAATAGGTGGTATGGAGAGGGCTTGATAATGCTAAGGTTGCAGGTTTGAGTTCCAGGTAGGCCAGCAAATTTTTTATAAAAATAAAAATTTTAAGTTAATGGAAAATCACTTTGCATTGCGGTTACATCATTCATCAGTGATGAGCACTGCTTTTCGCTAGCAATATATAATTGTAAACATTAATTTTCTGATCATGTATTATGTAAAATAATTTTCAGTTTTTCTTTCACTGTAGTAAGCCCATAAAAAAACTAGCCCAAAAAACCTCGCTAGAAAAAGTAGGTTTTGAAAATAAATAATTATGAATTTTGATGGTTACCTTAACTGTCTGTAAGTTTATATACGTTAATGGTATGTTATGATTGTATGAAATTTGTTAGCTGGTGACAAAATGTTAGACAATGTGAAATTTAAAAGCATAATTTATTGAAATCAAAAATTAATTATGATAATAAAATATGGTAAATAATCATATAATTTCAAATAAAACCAAAGAAATATAATAAAGTTATGATATTAAAAAAAGAAAACATTAACATGTGGTTAATTTTTATAAAAACAAAAGTTCATGCAAATTGGAAAAAAAAAAAAAAAAGGAGGAAAAAAAAGCTTTACTGGAAGTACCGTCAGGTCGATCCGCACCAAAACTGGTAGCATGCTACAATAAATTATAATGAATATTTGTTTCAAATTTCGTATATATTATGGTTCCAAAAATTCCGAATTTTATGACCAATATAAAAACAAAAATAGCGGGTTACCGGAAGTACCATCTGGCCGATCCACGCCAAAATTAATGGCATACTGTGGGAACAAGAAATTGACATATCTATCTATGCATATACATGAATTTGAGTTATTGGTTCCAAAATTTTTCTGAGGTCGTGAAACGAAAAACGTGCACACCCCCAATTCTGGGTGCTAATACAGCACCAAGCGTAAAAGTAGATTTTCTAAAGAAAACCTACTTAATAAACAATGGTTAGTCGAATACATAGGATCTATTTTCACATACACATAAGAAAATTTATCAGTTTGAAGAATTCACGTAGGAGGTTTCAAGAAAATATTTTCTGGCCGATGCATATAATTATATGGGAGGTAAAAAGACGCTCTCAGACGGTTGAATATTGCATTTAACAAATAGGGAATATTTTTCAATGTATGGCTAATGGAAAATACGAATCCAAAAATCCCAAAAAAATAATTTCAAAAAAACTGTCACCCAGGAGGATTATTTCGGTCAACCAACAATACGCGCAATACGTTCGAATTTTTGTAATTGAAAATTTGATGAAAGTGTACGAAGAGAACACCTGGCAGTGGTTAACAGAGTTGAATACGTTTTAGGAGCATCGTAATATCGATCCAACAACTATTCCGAGTCTTGGCAGATGACTGACATTAATAGCAAAAATAATAAAATCAAATGAAAAAAAATTTTTAAATTTTCTGTTGAGCAGTCATTTGTTTAGGCTAAGTAATGTGATTGAACACTAAAATACGAATTCCTACCTACCTGTGTAAATGTTCAAAAACTCGTAAAATTTTATTTTTCCGAGTAGATTTTTCTTTTTTTTTGGTATTTTAATTACACGTTCGGTATACGCTACGAAGCTACAAGAAACTGAATTTGTTTTTCACCTCCGTTAAAACGAATTTCACTCATTCTTTTCATCAGCCGCGTCTCTTACGAACACCACACGAAATGTACTTTTTTCTGTAAATAATCGTCGAATAAAAGCTAACCGTGAAAATTGAGGTAGCGAGTAAAATTGCGGCGGGTCAACATTCCCGGTATACGTTTTCTTAGGCCTCTGCCAGCCTCCATCCTTTCACAGATGGCTCGAAAAAAAGGTGACCGTGAGTCGAAAAACGAAAATGAACGATTTCCTCCTGCGCAATTAGCAGAAAAGTTTTCGAGGAAACGAAACTTGTTGGTTACGTTTCTGCAGAAGAATTTCGAATCTTTCTTTCTTTCTCGTTTATTCGTTTATTTAGTTATTTATTTACTTTTTATTTTTTCAAACTTCGATCGACGAATAAATGCCGCTCTTTTGGAACATGAACGTTTTCATTTGGTTAGGTACCCGAAGATTACGATTAAAAGACAGAGAAACGTTTTTATATAAGTACCTAATTGTGAAATTTATGCTAAATGGTGTACGGTGAGAGGGAAGAAGTCAATTGTTGGAGGGGTTGCAGATATATTCGATTGCTTCAGGGATGATAAAGGAATGCAGACATGTTTTTCATTCACGCTAAGAAACATGACTGAGCAATGTTTGTTAAATTTTCCAGAAATTAGTTCCGTTTTAGTGGCTATTTGAGAAATTGAAATTTGCTTAGGCCATCGCAGGGGCAATAAAATTCTGTTGCATTATTAAATGTCGATAGTTTACCACGGAAATTATTGATCCTGATATTTAGCTCAGTGACGAAAACAGAGCAAAGGAATAAATGGGATTTATATTATGAAATTAGGTATTGCGGTTTAATCCTTAAAGACAAGGCAGTGAAAAGTGAAAGAAGCTATCGGACTTAAAATACTTGAGGAAAAAAATCAGTCATTTTATTTCAGACTTTTTCGTCTCTTATTTCTATGGAATAGGTCATTAAAAAATGAATAATAAATTTAACACTTGAACAATCGGTTTTAGAATTTCCCAGTAAAATGTAACAAAAGACTAGATAGGTACCTAATAATCCGGTTATGTGCTAAACATAAATTATTTTTATTTACTTATTCAAAAAATATGGTGGTTGTTGAATGATGAAAAACAATTTTTTGTAAAAAATTAAACTGAACATGGATGTTATTAAGTCCTTGGAGATTTCCTACGATATGTCAATTTTTACTATGACATAATTTTTCATAAATTTCAAGTAACTCTATGGCGGTCAGTAAATTTTCTCGAATTTTGTGTAGAATATCTGGGAAATTTTTAGAATATTTTGTTAAAAAGTGAATTTTTTAATATTTTATTCAAAAATAAAAATTGTTTGTTAGGCTTGTTAGGTACTTAATAAAATCAACTGATGATAGATAAATGTCGGAGAGTTACCTAAGTTATCATTCTTCTATCTCAGTTTTTCTCAGCGAAAAAAAAAGCCTATGAGTAGTAAATTACCATGCCAAAGTGAACTGACCAACCTCAGATATATCCTAATCAACATAGTAGATAAATCGTTTTTCAGTTGATCTCACAATCATTACACAGCTGCTTCACATAAACAGGAACTATGTCAGGCTGAATAGTCCAAACGGTCATTCAGAATTTGTATATTGCCCCATGCTCAGGCTTTAATTTACTACTCACCAACTTTGACCGTCATGAAGAGAAAAGTATTCATGTGAAGGACAGATTAACTATAGCTGAAACATATTACCTGCTCAGATTCTATTGCTAAAGAAATTCAACGCATTTTAATTAAAAACGCAAATTATGTATTGAAATCTAAAACACATTATAAAACACATGGTGAAGAGGCACTTGCAAAAAATGCACAAACTACATGCAGCCAAGTTGATTTCAATAAGGAAAAAAATTTTATGGAAAAACTGGGTATAAAGTGATAAACAGAAAGGTTAGTTGGCTGTGGAAAAAGCCAGAGAAATGTAGGAGAAATTATGATGAAAAATGCTCGCCTCAGTGCCTATAAGCAAGCGGACTGAATCATTTAATGTGGTACATATTCCTATTTTTGCTAGCAGGTAACACTGCATAATAATTTGTTATCTTGTTGAAATAACAGAGACATACAACTAAAGAAATTTCCAACGCTCCATATGCGCTGCGGCTTAAAAATATGAGAAAGATAGAAAAGAAACCACATAAATTATACATTCTGCACATCCAAAGCTGCGCATATTTCGTAGTGAAAATACTCATCTCTATACCAATACACACCCACATTATCTATAACACTTACGCAATAACAAATCCTGGAATTCAAAACTTTTTATAATATTCTATTGTGGGGACTATATAATTATATCTCGTACCCATGATGTCATCTCTTATCAAGTGCAACCAAAATCATATACACACTTTGTTGGTTCATATGTTCTTACTTGTGTGGTATGCCAGGGGGGCCTACTAAAGACTCACTAACCAGCAGATTACACATTATTTTTTTATAAACCCACAGCCACGGCTGAAAGATACACAAATTAAATCCCATTTGCAAAGGGAGGCAATTCCAAAATGTTGCCCACAACCAGCTCAGCCGACCAGAATTTGTGGACCCGATGTCAGCGTGGAACAACTATATTTTTACATCTGTGTACCTCGGAACTCCATAAAAATGTACTTACATGCTGCCATTCTGCTTCAGATACATATTAGGAACCACACCACCGAACTATTGCCCATTGCCTCTTAATAAATTAGCACATCATTTCAAAAATAATAGAATGTATTGACCAGGGAAAAAATGAAAAAGTACAAGACATGTTGCTCACTGAGCTTTTGAAAAATGACTGACTGCTAGTCAGATTCTCCCTCCGAGATTTTTAATAATAGAAAAATATATTGTACATGGAACATTGTAGAAGATTCGGTGGAGAATATGAAAAATATATATATGCTGGGTTTTGTGATAAGGAAGGTGAGTGAGATGAAAGGAAACCAAAAGATGAAACATGAAAAAGACATGTAAAATTTAGAAGATTCGTGAAAATAAGTTTAAAGACAATCGATGTATTGAGGGGTGAATGACTGTGAACATAAGTGAGAGAGAGAGCAAAAATATGTGAGAGAAAGACAGAAAATGAGATAAGAAAAATAGAGAGAAGAATGCCTGTGAAATGAAAGAGTGCGAACATGAAAAAACCACGGAAAAAATTATTATAGACAAGTATTATTATTTAAAATTGGCCAAAAAGAAAAAATGTATTAATTATTATTGACGAAATTAAAAAATAGGGGTGGTAGCCTCATGCATCACTTGCATATACAGGCAAGTAAGATACAATATTTAGCCAATGACAATATAATAGATAAAGATCTTGGTGCTGTCTCGGACTGGTACACGAGCGTATTATGTCATTTCTTATCAATGGCCGTAGCAATGAATAAGAAATGACGTACTTTCTATAAAACATATACATATGCAAATGTACATATGTGTGTCTGTGTGTGTGTGCCAAATCCACTATATAAACTCACGAAACTGGTTACAAAATTGCCAGTGTTTGCCGAGGATTTGGCTCTTCCATAGTTTACAGTATGAAGTGGCAGAACACGCAAAACCTGTAGAAAACTTTCTGTGTGTGAATATCTCTCATGACAAGGTATTCCACATCTATCATTGATGTGTTTTTGATCAGCATTGGACATCTTCTTAGCTATATGTTTCCAGGAAACAACAAAATACTTTTTTTTTTGTTACTTTACATGAGCCTCGCTCTTTCATTCTATTCATGCACCAAAATTTGTACTGAAACTCGCACTGAGATTTGTGCCAGCAACCTTCACCTTTTAGTTGTTACCTTTTAGTGAAAATAGAAATGTGTATCATGTTAAAAACGAGTTATCGATGGATCAACAAAATTAGGCATGGAGTTGGCACGTGGCACTAAGAATAAAGGTTTGGCTGAGCCAGTGCAGATGTACCATCGAGATGGAAGGGGAAAGATAGAGCGATTGCTCGACCTATATAAGAATGTGGATTCAGTGAGAAATGGCAAAAAACAAAATAAAACTGATTTCTACAGGGAAATAGATCTATTAAAAATTTATTGTCCACCCAGTGGAGTGTGTCTGAAGTTTGGTTTTTATGAGCTGAAAAAGATTTATAAGCAGAAGATTGTGATATGGCTCTAATTCATTTCTAGATTAAAAGAACAATATGGGATGTCATTTTTATGAGCTTCTAGTCAACTTGTTCTGAAAGAAATTTGAAACAAAATTTCGACTTTTTCAGAAAGTGAGTTTTACATTTTTCATGTTTACTAATGATTTTTTTCTCAGAGGTATAGGCTAAACTTCACTGAACCAAAAACATTTTCATAAACAATTATTTTATAATAAACATTTTTGCTTACCTCTTCAGTGAGTAAACCATTTGGACAGTCTTTTAGAAATCCTTTGTGCCTGAAACAATAGAAGAAAATCCATCAAATATAATATGCTACAGTTTTTAATGAAATGTTCTCGTAATGTATTTATATTCTAGAGCAAACAAATAAGCACAATATTTCAGTAAGTACTACTTGGTAAGAAGTTCGATAATAAGTATTAAAAATTTTGTTAATTTCAGAAAATAAAATACTATTCACACTCTCATTTCGTATAACATCTTTGTATTCCGCCGCCAACTGTTCGCTCATTCACACTCATTTTTCATCTCACGAAGTAGTGGTCACTTACTTTCCGAACTGTTATTATGCACGTTGACCAGTACAATAGAATAGACTCACAAAGCAGTCAGAATGCTCCACTTTATTTGCAACATTGTTTTGAAATATTCGGTGTAGGTTTTTCGCATGTTTTCATAAATTACTTTGTGTTATCCTAATAAGTTAACCAGAAATTAGACGATTAATCAGTTTTTCGCAACATCCATCACAAAATCGGACGTTAAATTGCGTGCGTTTTAATTTTGCGTGAAGTCAAAGTCTTTGAAATACTGCAGGTCGGTTAACTTCCTAAGTGCAATCGGTTTTGTACGACCTCAACGGTTTTATGAATTAGAATCGGCCAATTACAGTGCAATGTCGGATACATCCTGGAACTTTTCCATCCCTAGACGTGTCAAAATTTCGAAATTGGTTAACTTATTATATTTATGTTTTGGTAGCGCAGGCGCAACATGTCTCATCCATAGTCATGTCCTTTGAGTAGGTACATATGTAATGGAGGGCTGATTCATCTATGTTTCGGAGAACGAAATTGCTGTAAATATATATCTATATATTCGAATATATAGATATAGTAACGTGCTAAATGGAGTAATGTTCTTGTACATCACGGAAATTCTTTGAATCGTAACAAATTAGATGAAATTCGTACAGGTCCTTACAAAATTGTGTCGTTTTTCTTTTTTTCACCCCCCCTTGCTTTGTGCTGGGTGTGGGGATATAAAATAAGCATGCTTATTTTAATATAGCTTGGTTCATTGTTTCGTACACTAAAACATTTTGTAATTTCTTACTTCTCTCTTATCTTTGTTTACTACTAACTATTAATAGAAATGTTTTACGAATCAGCCCTCCATAACATATAAATGCAAATGTTATGTCATTTCTGGAATTCAAGAAAAACTAAGTATTAATGCTGTCGCTTCTAATGAAAGCAACATTTCAATTTAGAAACAAAACTCTCTTATTTCACTCAATGATTCCTCAGCCACTATTCAAACCTGGGCTGGGGTTGGTTTTACTGAAAAGAAGATACAATTTATAAAATTTCCACGTAATATTTTAATTATCTTTAGTTGTTTGAAAACAAACAAACGAAAAAAATTCAAATTAATAACTAAAAGTTGGCTGGTTTTTGAAATCTATAAATTTTTCCCCTTTCATCCAATGATTCCTCTGCTGCTATTTAAACCAGAGAGCAAGAGTTGATATTTCTAGAAGAAATAGAAAATTTACTCAGATCTTTGTCCATGAAATTTTTCAATCTTCTTGAGCTGTATGAAAATAAACGAACGAAAAGCAAAATACCCATTAGGCTACTGCCTAATTTAATTAAGACTTCTTTTTTATTTTTGAAGTGAAACTTCTTTAGGCAGGGTAAATTCGATCGTGAAACAAAATCGTTTCATATCTGAAAAGGAAATGCGCACACACACATACATACATACATACATACATAAAAACCTACGCACACACACATGCACAGCAACAACATGAGAGGAAAGCTGTATAATCACTTAGGGTGCCTCCAGGAATTTGGATTTCTTTGGTACACTTCGAGTTTGTGGCAACACATTTTGTGCGGCACAAAAATATGAGGAAACATAAAAGGTGTCTCTATACTAAAACTGCTTCTCATTTGGAGCAATTTAAATTTCCCGTTGTCTCGAGAAAATGGTATATTATTTTGTATTGTAGGTAGGTGACATGTTTTGACAAAAATAATAATAAAAGGTGGTTTGGGAGGCAAAGCCCCTAATTAAAAAAATAAATAAAAAAGTTAAAAAAAAAGGGGGTTGGGGCAAAAGATGACAAAAAATTAAAAATCATAAAAAGTGCCTCCATACTAAAACTTTTTCACATTTGGGGTGATTTAAATTTTCTGTCACCTCCAAAAAAGGGTATATTATTTTGTATAGTAGGTAGGTGAGGTGGTTTGAGAAAATAAATAAAAAGTGGGTTTGGGAGGTGAAACCCCCCATTAAAAAAAGGAAAAAGGGGGTTTGGGGGGCAAAAACCCTCATTAAAAAAATTAAAAATATAATCATATAAGCACAACCCACACTCTCTTAGGTTAAAAACAAAAAAATATCATTTCATCCAACTATCACTCTTGGAAGTTTCACTTCAAAACTGTGTCCCGGCACATACACTCACTTTTTTTTTATTATTGAGCTCTGGCAACGGACGTTTTTTAACATCTAGAAATTATTAATGATAAGTACTGATGTGGTTGAAGTGGCTAGAGAGGATACGGTGACCAGTAGTCTTTCAGCATGAATGTTTCAATTCCGTATGAAAGCACCAAATGGGCTGAAGAACCAAATACACCGCCATTTTGTGTCGTGAGTGCGATGAATTTTGGTCTCGAACCTGCACCACTACACCATTTTGACGACTTGAGTATATTTCGATGAACTGCATTTTCTATGCAATGAACACACGACAAGACCTTACGTGTTTTTAAATTCTAGATGAACTCGAGAATAACCCTTATTGAGTGCTTGGAATAAATCTGAATGATTTTTGTAAAATATCAGTTGGAATATCTCAAAGGTTTGTAAATTTTTAAAAGAGTGAAAATGACATTTTTAAACCTGTTTAACAAATTACTGTTCATAAATTGGCCCTCCATAAACTTTTGATGATTTTTGGAGTGATGATAGTAGACATCAAATCGATATCGTTTCTTGAGAAATTTTTTATTACTCTACATTCGTACGACTCGGTATCGAACGATGTGTAAATGTAGACCTGGAACTACCTATCTTTCTTCATCCCTAACCACCAAAAAAAAAAAAGAAAAAAAAAAGAAAAGCCATCAGATTAGATCGTGTTTTTATGTCATATTCATCTACGTTTATGGTTCTTCATAAATTGAACGAATAATGTGCGGCAATGCGGATGTATCGAAAATTTGAAACCTTTTCTCAATGTCACGATGATGATGACAGACAGTCAGATACACAAAAATGATTCTCGCGCAGCAAGTTTTGTTAAAAAAGTAGGTTTTTAAAAGTCATGAAAATTTTCGAATAAAAATTTCCTCTATCCAATGACATAATCAGCATAAGAGTGCGGACGTGAGTGCCTGTAGGTGTCCAACACCCATGGCGACTTTTTTTTTCATAATAAGAAATATTATTGGAAATTTCATTTGTTGCTTAATAATAACATAATTAAGTGGATGCTGTATGACATCAAGAGGACAAAAAAAAAAGAAGAAACATAAAACAATTACGCCTGTGAAAAAATTGTGGGGATAAAAAGTTTGAAAAGGGATGAATGGGTAAAAATCTGATGGGCAAAAAACTTTTCGGCACTTTCCCAGGCACCCATAACTTCGGAGGTCTGCGCACACTATTGACAATCGAATATAATCTATTGAAAACAATACGTTTGCCAAAAATTTCACCTTTGAATCTCGTGTTTTGTTGATAAGCTTTTCTGACTCCACACCAACCCCCTTCAAGAAACTCTGTTTCATCCATCCTTTACCTCACAAGGCACACTCTCTATTACTCCTAAATTGTGGATGCTTAAACATTTGTTGAATGACATTAAGGGAGTAGAATACATTTCCACAAGCGTTTTATTTTTATATTGACACTGAAAATGTTTAACTTCGTGGTATTGAGGTACGTTTTAAAACAGTTTAAAACGGTTTGACACCAACGAAATCGATAAAGAGCGGGTGCGAATGTGTAAGTAAATATTATTGGGAAAAAGAAAAAGGCTAAAGAAAAATAAATAAGAATATAAAAAAGAAAATTAAAATTAAAGGTATAATTATGTGGGGATTCACTATGAATGAAGATTAGGGGCTCCGACCCCTAAATTTGTTCCTTATACGTTAAACCATACACTTCTATTCACTTATTGCACTTTGCACATAATTTGAATCTAATTTACCCGCGACTAATCGGCTAATTGCTGATTACTTCATCCAGTAGTAAGTGCACTTGTTGTATTGTAACAATTACCATGGTTACGAAATAAGGTATGACAAATAATAAAAAGTCTATCAAAATCGCTTCGTATGTATCTATATACATACCTGTGCTTGTGAGCGTGTGCGTGTAATTAGCTTTGTATAAAAAGGCCTTAGTACACAGTAACAGAGCAGCCATTAGTCAGGGTTTACTGAGGCTAGCTCACCTGTACTTTTGATACATGATAGTGAACACACAAATTAGGCTGTTGACTACCTTTTGACATGCGAATACTTTTGTATTGTAACAACCAAACTTATTCCACAGTAGGCTATACAACGACCAAAATTTTGATCTCTCATATTTTATTGTGTGATACACTTTTTTTTTTTTTGAGGGGGATAATCCGTGATTTCAAATTTTACAATAATTTTTTCATTTGACCCATTCTTCCATACTTTGAGGGGTTTAAAAATGGCCAAAGTCTTACTTCTTATGTTTTTTTGTGTAATACATCAGTCTTAAATTGTCAAATTTATTTGCAGAAACCACTATACTTAATGGAATTTTTTCATTTTCTCAATAAGTTTTATTTATGGATGAAAATATAAAATAAGGATTATTGTGTGGAAAAATTCTAAATTTTCAACTGGAGCGGTAGAGGGAAATGAAATTAATATGATAAAAAAAATTGAAAATAATTTCAGAAATAATGCTTCGATGGAACCAAGTTTCACATCACAATTGAAAATGAAACATCACACTTCAATAAACATATCCGGAGTTATATCATAATAAAATGTTGAAAAATTTTCCTAACATTTTTTGGGTTACCGAGAGCCTTAGAGAGCTTCAATCCAAAAATAAACAGAAAATTTGAACTCAGCGCCTCAAAAACGCAATAATGGACAATGTTCTTATATTAACTCAGTTTTTAAGAAAACAATATTATAACCCCTATTACCTATCGAAGTTCGAAACTTGAACTGTAAAAATTGAAATTTCCAAATATTAGACACTGCTGTGACATCGCTTCAAATCCCAATAGAGAAACAGAATTTTTGGTTTTTAACAGACAGAATTTAAAAAATCGGACTTCATCATAACTATGGGCTGAATTTGATAAAGTTGTTTGAACATTTTGATAATTTTTGATACAGCCATCTAGAAGTAATGGTGTCATCACAAGTGTTCTATGAATAAGTACTTAAGGTAGCTTCGCTTCACTCGCTTCAGTATAAAATATTCAATAAAAATCTGTCTTGGTCTCGACTATCAAGGAGATAGGTGGACCAACAACTTGACAATAATAAATTTACCTACAAAATTTCCATTTAACAGTATCAAACACTAGTATCCAGAAGAACAAAAATTTTTCTCATCACTTTTGACGTATTTTGCACAGCGAAGGTACTAGGGGGCACCAAAGTGGAATTAAAAATCATAAATATTGACCTAATTCTTCAAACTGGTTATAACGTTAACGGGAAAAGGTTAGAAGTGAAGATGAATTTTTCTATTCGTTATGGTGAGTAACAGACCATGAGTCTAAAATGTCAAATTAACAACAAATTTTAAATAATGTCATGCTTGAAGTATTCTAGCTCCTTGACCGTTGAAAACTTGAACACTTTTTGTTTATGGTGTACTATCTATACGTACCTATCGTAGTTGAAGTTCGGAAGATTTCTCAAGAAACATCCTCTATATAATGCAGCCATTCGCTTCAACTATAACCATGAGAGTAATATTTTAATATAGCAGTTTTTGTTTCTTTCAAAACGCACTAAAAAACCGATGCTAGTATTTTATGCAAACGAGTATCATCGTTAACTCTCGTAGACATTTTGTACCATGAATATCGAGTAAAAGAGAGAACTTTAACGTGAATCAAAACAAATTCCCAGTCGTATGCGTATTTTCGTCGCAGTGTATACAATAAAAGAAAAAAAAATGGGAGAATAAAAGAAATGATAGAAAAATGGAAAAAACAAAAAACAAAAAAAAAGTAATAATACTAAACGTAACTTTTTTTTCGACCAAAAAATTTTCAACAAAATTTCGACGAAGGGAGTATTAATATTCTACGCGCAAGAGAATGAATCCAACAAAAGCCAAAAGTTAGTTAATTATTGATTTGGTAGATTCTAACTCTTTCTTGAAAAAATCTGAGAAAAAGTTTTAAAATTTCAAATGTTTCGGTCTGTTTCTTTTTTTCTTTTTCTATAACAGTTTTCTCGTTTCTTTTTCTCTTCACCAACTGTTCTTTTTTCCTCTGGAAATTTGAGCAAATGTAAATATCATAAATATGCTACAAAAAAAAAAAAAAAAAACTGGAAAAATTTAAAATTGAAGGTTTCCATTGTTATCTTACGCCGCATCAACTTTATTTACAAGGATATTTGTCCAGTTTCAATTCGACTTTTCTTTTGAAATGATTTATTAGCAGCCTATTTCAACGAATAACGAAATCATGCTCACTCTCACGGTATTGTCCCTAGATAATTAGTTTGAGGGCTGTAAAATATATTCTAAACTGTATTGTTTTGCCTAGAAAAGTAAGTAAGCACTTGACGTAGCAGCAGTAACTTCATTAAACGTAGATACCTAGTTAAGGTAGGTATGAAATATTTAGTGAGCCTAGTGTACAAAACCGTAAACTGGAATTTGTACTGTAAGATCGGCAAAGGTTAATAATTTTTTAATAAATCCTTTCAAAACTGTCTATTTCATTTATTCACATTAATAAGGTTTAGTTAGTTAACAGAAGGTATTTTGTCTGTGTTTCAATTTTTTGTTACTTTCAATAAAATTTGGTAACTGTACGATCCGACTTATTTCTCAAAAATAATATCCGTTTTCAAAGTTTCTTTTATTACCCCAGAAATACTTAAGTAGATTAAAATTGTCTTGAATAAGGT
Organism: Ericerus pela; assembly: GCA_011428145.1. Taxonomy (NCBI): domain Eukaryota; kingdom Metazoa; phylum Arthropoda; class Insecta; order Hemiptera; family Coccidae; genus Ericerus; species Ericerus pela. The sequence continues at coordinate 2,618,958 of WOFM01000151.1, read as the reverse complement.
AATTTGCCAATTACCGTCATACCCAACATAAAATTTGCATTTAAATCCCTATATCACAAAATTTTATTAGTTAAATTTGCTGAACATTGGATCATAGTTACTTTAAAATATTGAGTATGTGGTATGAATTTCGTCTCTTTATATTTAATACAAAACTTTTTATAATAATTTGAAAAAAAAATTTCAGTTTGTCAATTACCGCCACTTAAAATGACTTGTTGCCAATAGCCAACCTCCAATTACCACCATCTTAAATTATTGAGTAAATCTACGAAAAATATTTACTAAATATATTAAAAAAGGAACCTTGACAAAGATAGTCTTATCTAATTAGGAACAATTAATGACTCGAAGGGGAGAAAGTTACATTTCATAAATTAAGTTAATATTTGATTATCAATTTTGGACAACTGTGTTGGAAATTGGTAAATTATATCATTCATTTTCAAATAGCCGTCACATTTGGAATTCTCTAAATTAAGAACCAATGTGGTTGCCATTTTAATGAAACATTCTTGACTGCTCATATTACATATCCTGCAACGCAACTGTATTTTGTTTTAAGCTCCAGTCCAGAATAAGAGAGTTACATGTTAATTTTTCATTGATTTTCACTAGATTTTTGAGAAAAAAATATTAAATTAATATTTCTGTAAACATATTTACAACATAAAACAGTAACTGAAATGATTAAACAAAGGAAGCATGGTAGTATGGAAGGGGGTATACAGCTAGTCAGTGTTGCCATATGAAGCATTAACATATTAGGTCTGTTCTATTAGCCACAAAAATTAACACTTTCAACACTTAGTGTTACCCTCAGTGTCAAGTGGCGTTCTTTTTGTACCATAAAAACACCAAAGGTTATAAATTTGGCGTTTTTTTTTTTTTTTTTTTTGCGTATGAGGATAACGCAGGAAAACAAATCTTACACTTACTTGTCGAGTAGTTATGTAAGAAATCAGGGCAACAACAGAATGTTTCGTTTTTGGCTGATACAAGTAAGAGATTGCTGTTATCATTGATGAGGTAGTTTGGTGTTGACGGTGTTACATTTTGCATTCTTTTTGGATCAATATTTTCTTAATATCATCGCGTTATTTGAAGTAACCTGATATTAACCTGGTGTTGACCAAGTGTTTGGTGTTACACCTGTCTTGACGCGAAAACTTGGTGAATAGAACAAACCTATTAAAATTCATATTTTTGTTTTATGGTAGTGGAAATAGGCAGGGTGGTGGCTATTGGAAAATTACATTTGAAAAATAAAAAGGGAACAATTTTTGATTTCCGTATTTTATTGCGTAATATATCACCGTATATGTGTTTTAAGGCGCTGAATTTGAATTAGATATTTTATCATTAGACCCAATCTTCGGTCCCCATTGGACCCAAAAAGAAGAGAATTTTATATTTTCAGATTTTATTGTGTAATATATCAGTGAACACTTAGCTCAGGGTTAAAGTCAGAAGTGCTAAGCATCTGTTAACCAAAGCAAATGCCACGGGCAGCTAGTATTTCTATATTGCTATACCAACCTACACAATATTATCTTAATATATTTTCCTGGAATTTTAATGCTGTGAAAATGTTCAAGAATAAAACATAGAAGACAGTAGCTCGAAGCTCGGTATGAAAAAAATGCTATTACAGCTTGAATACGGAAAGTCATTAAAAAAATGGAGCAGTATACCTTAAAACAGGGCGACTTAGATTTTGCAGGGTGACTTAGATACTCTTAATTTTAGTTGAATAAATCGTCATAGGAGTACTATGAAAATCCATAATGACTAATTCGGCAATGTCGATGATACGGCTTTCTAATCACATGCATTTTGGATTAATATTGTTGTTAGTAGAAAAGGAATGACAACTATACAAAATAAATGATTTTCTCAAAAAATGAGATGATGTCATAACTTTGTACAGCCGGATGGTCAAATTTCACAAAGTAAGTTCTTACATATGTTATAGATATATGAAATACAACCTCAAACAGCCAAACTTAGCTCTATGGTAAAGTTGCTCTGAACCGAGTTATGGGGTGATTTTTTTCTTGGGGAGGCTTAGATAAGACCACTATTTATTAATAAAACTACGTGTGGGGACTCACCTGTATGAGGGATAGGGGTTCGGACCCCTCGACAACAGTCGCCGCCTCAAAAGGCTGGCAAATATTCATCCTCGTGACGTAAAACTCACACGAATTACGTTCGATTGTAATTACCTGCAAGTACATGCAGGTAATGTACGAGTACCGAATTGTGACAAATCTCAACAATAGAATGATGTCATGATCCGTACACGAACCAGCCAACCATCTCTTATCACAATAGGGGATCATGTAACCAGGCCGTTCTCACTAACGTACGTATTTCTTACATACGAGTGTTTGTGTGCGTGTAAATAAGCCAGTATAAAAACCGTCCAAACCGGCTCTAAAATTGCCAGTGTTCACCTTGGTTTTGGATTACTCGTATGTTATATACAAAATGGCTGAACACGCTTAAATTCTGTTGAATTTACCTTCTGGTGAGAATACTTTCTCACGACAAGGTATTCCACACTACGTTTTTATGTTCCTAGCCTCTATCTATGTGCCAACCGTTAAATGTTTCATTTTTCAGAGCATTTAAAGAGGCTCAGCGTCATTCACTACAAAAGTTTAAATTTACTATTCAACTTATTATTAGTATTCCTAAAAGTACGCTTCCTGCCCTCCTACACAAGGCATTATGTTTTAAAAGTATAAATTTGTAGTTTTGCCATTTTTTTTTTTTTTTCATAAAGTTTTAGTGTTTATCAACATAATTTGTATGTTTTGATTTTTTATACAAATATAAATGTGAAATCTAAGTCACCTCTTCTTATTTCTTTCATTTTCTATGCAATATCTTGCTGAATTTTTGGTAAAAATTTGTGAAACTTGGTAGGATTGTTGGTCTACCTCTACTCTACATTTTCTGATTGAAAAAGTGGGTGTATCTAAGTCACCTTAAATCATGTATGTCTTAGATCGGACGAGTTTTTGCAGTTTGTTCAGCAAAATTTATGGTATAAAATTTGAACTTCCAGCATGTTGGGATCTATTATATGATGTTTTAACCGATTTTTTATCTCCAGGGGTTCACAAATTATTTTGAAAAATATTTTAAAAATTATCTAAGTAATCCCGTTTTACAGTAGTTAAGAGAAAAAGTGCGCTGGAAATATAAACTGTAGTATTAAAACAGGATATTTTTAATGATTATATAGTCCTAGAGGGGTATTTTTGACTAGGTACTTAATCTGTAATATCTGCTGGAAAACTATATTCATGAAGAATTTCTTAACTTGACAACTTACCTGGCAAGTTGAAAGTAAAGGGATTCTTACAATGATTAAATAATCAAATTATCACCATGCGTACAGCTATACTTATATACGCCTATAGCATATTAAGTTATTATGTTCGTATTTGCGACTATAGCTTATTTTCATCTTCGCGCCAAAAAATCGACCACATACCTAATTTTCTTTGAATCGAATTCTATTTAGGGTATAACGTTCTCGAATCTTCTAAGCAACAGCCAAATAGCTCGTTTATCTCATCCGAAAACGTTGGTGGTTAAACGGAAACCACTTTCAAAAAGGTAAGGAATGTAGTTACAAGTTTGGCAAAATTAATTAAGAGCAAGAATGGCGGTAGGATGATACTACAGTATAATCTTTTAGACTTTGAAAACTTGTAAATATACACGTGTACACACGAAAAAGGTTCAAAAGATAACCCACAACCGAGAGTACGAATATCGTAACTCTCGTCGTTTGTTCAATATTATTATCTTCCCCCTTCCTTTTGTCACTGTCTGCCTGTCTGCCGGTCTGCCTGTCTGCCTGTCTGCCTGTCTGCCTGTCTGCCTGTCTTCTCCCTCTATCCCTAACTCGTATAGTTAAACAAGGAAGGAATGTTACAGGTTTGACATCCCAAAATTTTTTAAAGTCATAAGAACTATTAAAAAAAAATAATACTAATTTCATCAGCGTATTGTTACTAACAGTGGTTACCTACTTAATAAATCTTCTTCCACAATTTTTCAGCTTATTTTGAGAAAATAATTTATAAGTAAAAACTATTTTAATAATTGCTATGCTCTTAAAGTTTCACGACTTTGTGAAAAAATCGTATATTTTTTCAGAAAAATTAATGGTTTCATTACTTATTTTGGAAAACGAAAAATGGACAGTTCGTGAGACAACTCACTTTGGCCTTCTTCGCTCGGTATTTTATCAATTTCGTTCATAACCTAAAAGAAAGAATACAAATATTTGCAGAAAAATTACAAAAAATTTAAAAACAGAATCATTTACATGTTTTATCGTAGTCTGCTTCGCTGAATGACCGTAACCTCAATCTAGAATCTCATAAATAAATCCAAGTCGATCATTATTTATCATAAATTTAGTTTCAAAATTTATTTTTAAAGATATAGGCTAGAAGGGCGTGCGCATTGATTGAAGAAAAATACGTTTCTTTTCAGAAAATTGAAATGAAAATTTCAATTAAAATTGTCACACCACAGGTCCTAAAATGTTTTATTCTCTACTTCTTTCCGATCTTTCCTTCTGGTAATTGCCTCGATAAATTGGAAACTAGTGAGCTGCTTGTCTGTAACTGATTAAATACTCATTTATTTCATTTATTATGACGTAGGCATAATAATTTACATCTTTGAAAAGGTGGTGATAAGATATATGGAGTATATATGACACGTTATCAACTTTTTTCGCTTTTCAAACTTCTCAAAACTTTTCACAATATTTCTGAAAAATTAAAATTTTTCTTTTTACTAAATTTATTTTTATGGAAAGTGCCCACCTCGAGGTGAAACGCATGTCAGCCAGTTTTTGACCTTTAGGTACGTTTTACGTGAGAAATGATGAGTACCTTTTTTATGTCAAATTTTATGAAAAACAATTTTTTAAGGAAGTATTCTTCCCTTAAAGAACAAATTTGTTAAGAAAACTTGGAAAAACTGATTTTGGGGGCTCGTTAATCCTCGCTGTAGTGGACACTAATGGATTATGGAATAAGATTTGTAGCATGTTATTTGGGATCCCTCAACCTACTCACCTTAATTTTGGTACTTACATCAGCTGTACCATATTTAACCTCCATAAGTAAATGTCCCAGTTTCGATGGTTGCGAGTGTCATCAATGGATATAGACTAGAGACCTACACGAGTACATAAAAAAGTAATCGTGTAAGAATCACCGATTACCTTAGAAAACGATGCGAGTATGTAATCAGAAAAATATTACTCGTAGCAGCGTGGCATCATAGGCATCGTAACAATTATACTCATATGTAATCACCGTGAGTTTCCCCAAAGTTCTGCAACAATAATGCCACGATGCGATGCCGATTACTTACTCGCATCATTTGCTACATGAGTACGAGTACATATGGGTAATCAAGTTACTTGTCTGACGAGTATTTTGTACTTGTAATCACACGATGTCGAATGTACTCGTGCAGGGCTCTAAATTATAGACTCGATAAAAGTAAAACTTTTTCTCTTCTTTAAAACTTTACATTTTTTTCCATTCTTCTTTTTTTATGTAATTCGGAAAAATGTATTTTACCATTAGGTCGAATTATCGCAGCTGCTATGAGGTATGTATCCCATTTAATACCAAAAACAAACACTTCCAGTCTCCTTAAAAAATCAAAAATAAAAGGACATAAAAGAAAAAAATTCACAGGTTTCACACTTTGTAATAACGAGAGGAGGGCATTGAATATGAACAACAATAAAAATAAATAAAAGTTATTTATTTTTTGTTTTCTTTCATTTTCATATTCATTCCTTAAACAACGAAACAGCATTATCACCTCCACTTTATTATTCATTATCATTTTTCATTCGACTTTTTTTACCATCGTAAACAACCCTTCTCTTACAATTTACACATAAAACATTTCTAAAAATTCAGTGGCAGCAGAGACATATAGCTAAAGAGATGTCCAACTCTCTATATTCGCTGTAGTACAAAAATGTGACAATGGTCTTCGACCATCATCAACATCATCATCAACAGAAATTCAACTTCGTTCAACATCAAGCTGCGCATATTTCATACTGTAAACAGACTATCTCTATACCAATACACACACACACACTATCAAGCTAAGATACATGCGCAGTAACAAATATTGGATTTTGTAATGTTTTATAACATTCTATCTTTGTCATATTTTTGATCGGCCGTAAGACATCTCTTTAGCTGTGTGTCTCTGGATGGCGGAAACTTTTTCATTAACTTACTCGTTTTAGCATTTTCAATGCTAAAACAAATTGAAGAATAAGAACTAACGCAAAAAATTAATCTTTTCAAGAAAAATAGGTTCAAAACGAAAAAATAACAATAGTGAAAAGAAAAAGAGGCAAATGAAAGTGGTTTTACGCATACGAAATAATTTTGTGGGTTAACTATGCGGAAAATTACGAATAAAATGAATTCCTGACGCCATAAAATTCTTCCGAATTTCTCGATTTGATCTTTTCCTTCTAGACGGACCATCGTCGTACTGCCTTAAATAATACTTACCTAATTTATAACGTGGGTAGATTCAAAGTTCAAGGCTACGAAATCATCACCTCTAGCTTCGACGAATGAAATAAAAGCATTATGACTTCCATAACTGAACGTTTTAGACGGGCCAAGAAGCATAGTGAAAAAAAAATAATAATAAAAATACTCATCGTTATTTCGCATACAAAAAATAGTTAATGGACTACCTCTGAGAACGATTTTTCTTCTTCCAATTTAGACTTGTTTGAAGATTTCATTTCTAAGAAAGAAATTACGAATTCATATTAGCTGCGTAGGTGTTCTGACGAAAAAAAAGTTATCCAAATTTTATTGTTCCAGTTATTTTTATTAACAAAATCGATGAAAGTGCAAAAAAAAATTGAAGGTTAATACCAAACGACAAGCACAGAGACATTAAATTGTTTGTCAAGCCAGCTGTTCCCTCATCGAATTTTGTTGTCAAATTAATTTCAGAAGGTTTTTTGCACTATTAATTTCGTTGAAGGGTATGATGAAAAATTTATGTTTGTTAATTTTGGCTGAAAATTTGTGGCATTATTGTACAAATTCCATTTTTGTCTCGCATAATGCATTAATTAGAATTTACGTTTTCGATGGCAGTTTTTGAGGTTTATTAGACGTTTTATGTATTTTCCTAGAATTGTTTTCTCCCATCAAACTTTAATCTTCGTGACAACCTAATTCGCTACTCACCATTAAAAAAAAACAACGTGCGAAAGGTTATGTAACTACCTAAAGAGAAGAAAGAAAATGTACATTAACTTGTCGGTAAACCTATAACGTAGGTAAGTGCGGTATTTAAAAAATAAAATTTCATTTAAAATTTTTTCAGTACAGTCCAATGGAATTAAAATAAAACAAAAAAGCATCATGGTAAATTAATATTTTTATTTTATTTTTTTCGATGAAATGAACAATGAAAAATGCGCTAAAAAGTGAAAAATAATCCTTTTAAAATTTCTCCATCAAAATGTAGGTCTAGAGATAGAATTATTGAAGTCGGCGCTCTTTTTCTTACCATGTAGGCTAATAGTCAATTTTGTCAAATTTTATGGCAAAACTTTTCAATTATTGCCCCAATAATTCCAGTCCCTATAGATCTACATCTTTCTGGAGAAATTAAAAAAAATTATTTTTCTCTTTTTGGAGCATTTTTATTAGTTTTTTTTTTTTGAAGTTGGTTAGATTTTTTGATGAAAATACATTTTTTAATGATTTTTATTTTATAGCATTAGCCAGAAGATTACTTTAACACTACCTACCGAACAGTTTTTTATTTAAAGACCAGTGAGCAACCGAGGTTGTTACGCAGCAGTAATTTACAGACCTACATAAACCACAAATATGTCCAAATTATCAATTAATCAGATGCAAAATAAAGAAAAAAATAGTGATGGGAAGTTTAGTTCTTTTCATGGATCTGCTTCCACCAATCCAACTCTGTGAGTGGAAGTAGTTTTTGGAAGTACTTCATTAGTTCCTTTAGTTCCACCAGTTTCAAAAAATGAGACATATCAGATGTCCTCGAATCAACGTTAGAATGGAAGGAAAGAAAATAATGAAAGGAATGAAGTGTTAATACATGCTGAAATGATAGGTTAATAACATAACACTCAGTCACTTATTAAACTAGAAGTAATCAGTAAAATTGTACGTACCTTTGAGGATATATATATATATATGAAGGAGATGACACAGAACAGTTTTAACAAGGGGTTGAGTGTCCAGACTATAGATGCCGTGTACTGGCATATGAAGTACCCCAGACCAAACTCCCCAACTAATCATAATTGAAAATTGGTGTAAAAGTGAGGTACTTTGTACGCCAGTGTTTTTAAACAAATGCACCTTGCAAGATTTTCGTACAATCAGATATTTAGTTGGAAGTACACGTGTTTGTAAAAGCCTTTTATATAGGTAGGACACTGAAATTGCCCATGTGTTGTCTCCATCATATATATATCCTCGAAGGTACGTACAGATTACAAAACAAACTGAATGAATGAATGAGAATGAAAAAATATATATAACTAGTTCCTTTTTCTGAGTGGAATGACTCAGAATTGTTCCTCTAAAAGAGTCATTCACTGGAAATACTTCTGAATGGAACGACACATCACTAGAAAAAAAAAGTTGTGACTTCCACTGAGGCTATACTCATGAAACCAGTTTAGTTATGAGCATGTGCATCGCACATGCACCCAACAACCACGTAACTTGTATGAGTCACAATTGTAATTCTCCCTTATCATGGACCAAGTGCTAAGATGTTTACACGTAAAAAATTTAGAGTTACACTAAAACTGAAATATATGCGTAGCCAAATATATCTGTAACTAAGGTCACGTGATAGTGTTACAAAAGTGGTTTTTATATATATAAGATAACTCTAAAACTGCCTCATTGATTCTAAAAAAGTATAATGGGATCACCATAGAATCATCCTCTATCATTTAAAAAAAAGTTCATTAAAATCAGTGCCCACGTTGAAAAGTTATGATGAAACAAACATTAAAAAAAACAACATATATACATATCATCGAATTGACAACCTCCTCCTGTTTTGAAGTCATTACAGAACTGCTTGAAATGTTATATGGAACTTATATTTTTTCAATCAAGAAAACAAATTGATAAGACCTAATGGTTTATAGATGACAAATTTTAAAACTGCTTCTTTTATTTATTAGTCTAATGTGTTCTAATGTTACATGTGTAGCAATCCCAGGCATCTAACTGTTAATAATAATAGTTACGTGACTATATTTGTAACAGATGGTACAGTTCAATGAAATTTCTGTCGCAACCCACCTCTAGTATTCTGTTACCATATTATCATATCGAGTTATAGGTAGCCATACCTTTTAATGCAAATTTGTTACATCACAAGCTATCAGCGAGTACATAAAAAATTTTGTACCTACTTACCTACCTAAAAGCAGTGTCTATTACTGCAGTCCTACATCGTCTATTTAAGTGCATATGAATCATATGTGTTTTGTTTTACATACATTTGGTGATAGATCAAATTTTTATCTGTGAGGGCCAAACCTGAAGATGAGTAAGCTGAAAGGATGTGTGCCCACAGTGAATTTACTTCTGTATTAGTCTTTGTAACAATACTTAAAAACTGAACAAATATTATAAGAACATTTTTTACCACAATATTCCATTTAGGAATTATGTGGTTTCATATGTTAACCTACACCACTTATCATTGACCAGGAGCTGAAAAATAAGTTAGAAGTAACCCATAGAACCATAATTAACAACTAGTTTTTATTCCTGCTTGTAAATGAATTTCTTTCGATTTGGAATTAAGGTGCACTCCATATGCCCTGTGTGACACATTCTGGGGGGTTGCAACAGGCGCATATGGCATAAACGGGTAGGTACGCTTTCTGCACTAGTTTCTTACGCATTAAAAGAATTATCACATTGGTTTGAATTCTTATTGAAACAGTATTTTGTGCACCTAGGTGGAATGTAAAATGAGCAAATATTAGCAACACAGGCTACAGAAGAGTGCTGTAATAGCAACAAGTCAACTTTTGCGAGTAGCCAAAAAGTTGCGTAGGTAAGACTATTTTTGCAACAAATACACCAAAAAAAAGGTTATTTGTATTCCATGAAATAACTATTCAACTTTCTTTATTAATAGAATTTTGTAACATACTTTGAACTAGATATTTGTTATTTATAGACATCCCTGTGTAAAATGGTCCTTTTTCATACTTAAATTGCGTTACTTGTGTATGCGAGAACGGGGCCATGAAGAAATAAACAAACATGCCGTTAATATAAAGCTCCATTTCTGCACTAGTGGAGAAACTGAACTGTACCAAGTCGATTTGGAAATCTCTCCCTTTGCCAATCAAAATTGGTTTAACAAGAATCTATTTTTGGTGTACTTATTAACTGTGAAATAATATTCTTAATGGATTTGCATCTTATTCATTCTTGCTGAATGTTGCTGTATGTACGGATCCCTTGACTTATGAGCATCAAAATTTTTCATATCACTGTTCCTTCATAATTGTGTTTGGTGCGGAACAGGGTTGACTACTATTTAGAATTCGTAACAGGTCATTTACATATATCAGAAGACTATCAGATTACTTGTTTTATACAATCAATGAGATTAATTGAAAAAACAAAAATGTTTAAATAACTGGAATTGGGAAGTAGGTAGCCTAGCTGCTTACCTCATCATTATGAATTAACAGTGGATATGAGAGTTACACTGACGTTTTTAGAAATGTAGTGTTTGAATGTCCTATTCTTCAAAATTGCAGATCGATCAAATCCAAAGAGAATGGAAAAATTAACTTTCTTGTTAACATCAGAGTTAAGTTCTTGATCATAAAGAAAAAAGAGTAAACCAAAAAGAACCAAAAAATTAAACTTACCCAATAGAATTAAATTGTCGCACATTTAGGAAACACATATTATATTTAATAAAAAATGTGAACAACATAAGAAAGACCACTAATGAGGAAAACTGATATTTAACGAACTTGACAGGTAAAATGTAAAAATCATTTGTGTTTAATAGACTGAAAATGAAGTCTGGCAGACATTGTTTCATAAAAAATCAAGGAAGATGCCGATCTACTACCTTAAAACACGAATAAATTGGGGAAAAACTTTTTTGAATGAAATAAAACATAAAGGAAAGAGCTATAGACTTTATTACAGTAAAACATACTAAAATTTTCAGAAAACAGCCAAAACAAAAAATGTTAACTTTTTAGCAACCACCATCTTAGGAAGAAAAAACAAAAACTGAAGAAGGAAGTTAAAATTTTGATAAAGTGAAAGATGAAAGAAAGAAAAGAAAGACAAAAGAGAAACAGAAATGAAAATTTCAGTAAAAGAAAAAAAGAACGACAAGATTCCTTCGTTTTAATTGAAGCATCTTCGTTGATTTTTTTATGGCAGAAACAAAAAGAATGCGAATCTGAAATACAAAAATTTTAAAAATTAACAGAAATAAACTACCAGATATTACAAAAACTTTTTGAAAACTTATTCGATTCTGAGCAATTAATTTTGACAATTTTGTTCTCGAGTTTTCGAACATAAAAGAATAAAAACATGCATTCTTTGTCTCTAAATATTCTTAACACAAGTTGACTCACTGTTTCTGTGTCTACAATATTTGTGGCACTGATTAAGTACATTAGCTGGAATCCATTTTACTTTTTTAGTTTTTGACAAGACTGAAAAACCTTGTGCAATTTTGCACCTAAACTTGACACCATATTAAATAAATTTCCCATCGTATACATAATACTAAGTCAAAAATATGATCATTAAATATGGTTTTTATTCTATCTTATCAAGGGTAGTAAAAAAAAAAAAAAAAATTGTTCATTAAACACATTATAAATACATTTATCACAGAAAAAAAAAATTATGAAATTATTATCACACATTCTCCCGAGCCATGAAAAAATTACTATCCACATTTATACCAGCGTGGGGATCACGTCTTTGAAATTCATACAAGACAAATCAAAAACGCATTTAAACCCTTATAAACATCCCTATCGTGACTATTTTCAAATTTTATACCAGGTTATTTATTATTTTTTTACGTGACGTCGTTTTAGGTCGAGGTTTCTCTCCCCTTTCAACATATACATAAAACAACAACAAATAGCTTAAACGAATATATAAAAAAAAAATAAAAAAAAAAAAAAAAAAAAAAGCACGTCAACAAAGCAAAATAACTCGATATATAGCTTCAAAAAATTGAGAGTGAAAAAAGCTCAAGAGTTTATCGTTTTTTACGTTCATTTTTTTTTTCTTTATTTTTACTTACCATTGACGAATTTCCTTTTCCGAAACTGTATACATGCAGCGTGAACAAAGAAAAAAAGAAAATAATAATCAACTTAATTAAATTAAGGTTTGTGTTTTTATTGCTGTTAGAAATAGCTACGATAAATATTTTTTCCTTGTTTCAATAAAATGTTCTCTACCTGCTTTCCATACTTTTACATTTTCATTGTGAAATCAATTTCAAATTCTTTCATATCGTACTTCAAATAATCAGCCTGTTATTATTTTATCGACACTCATTTCAAACGGTGTGTCGTGAAAACAAATTTTTCGACATCAATGGTATACAAAAAAAAAGAAGAAAAAACAACAATTACCTATACAAATCTGCGGTTCGTAATTGGTTTAGGGAAATTTTGATTATTAAATGTTGGTTTTCAAATTAGAAGCCATCTACCTCAGTAATCTCACTACTCAAGTACAACTTCTTATGAATAACTCAACTAGTCAAATTTTCATTAGCACATTTTTTAGCTAGGCTTCCTTACTAGAAAAAAAAACTAAATTGCTTCCAGAAAAGTAGAATCATTTGAACGAGGCTTAAAAGTCCATCTTTACGACTCACCCTTTTGATAGTTGCTAACAAAATATGAGTAGCTAGTTCACTATCACGTGTAAACTGTGCTGCAGCACTGAATAACCATAGACGGATACAGCCAGTCTGATTGGAGGTTGGGAATGTGTTGAGATTTTAAAGAAAATAAAAAAGATTTTCAGATCAATTTTTCTCTGGTACCGCTATAATAGGTATGTGTATTGATGTTTTGACAAAATCTTCGAAATGAGACTGGGCTTTGCAGCCTAACCTTCAAACTGTTTTGTTGTGAAGGAGGCTATCACCCCATTTTCTCTCCCTTGTATTCTCCTATGCTTTCAACTATCCACCTATTATAAATGTCGAAAATCACTCCAGCAACAAAAACTATCCAGCTAACTATCTATATACATTTATGAATGGGAACGTTAATATTTTCGAATGCAAGTTTTTAACATACCAACGTTAGTTTTTTAAATGACTAATTTTTTTATTATTTATTTTTCAATGGATGAAATAAACTAGAAAACTGTTAAAAAAAAGGAAAGCAATAATCCTAAAAATAATCCTACGCTATAAAACGAGCAATACATTGTGTATATGCATATGTGTGTGTATGTATGTATGTATGTATGTATGTATGTATGTATGTATGTGTGTATGTATGTATGTATGTATGTATGTATGTATGTGTGTATGTATGTATGTATGTATGTATGTATGTATGTGTGTATGTACGTACTAAACCATAATATGAGGTCAAAATATGTGTAACTTTGGGTAAACACACTTTTATTACGACATCTATTTTTCCAACCTTTTTTTATAGGATACTCAACTAGCAGCTAAAAAAAACTTGCATTGCAGAGACAGCCCTTATGGCTTAGCTCAAGTGAAAAACAGTTTTACCAATCTGGTTTTCTCCTAACAAAAACAGCCTACAATATGGTTTTCAAATTTGTACTTATTTCATTTAGAATTTTCAATATGAATGTGAAAATATGAAAAAAGGCTCTAAATTTTACAACGTTAGAAGAAACAGTTTTCTAACTTTGGTTTGAACATATTCAAAAGCATTGGAGTGAAAGAATACAAAATTGTATAATAACAATAAAGAAATAGAGGGTTGAAATTGATAACAATCGATTCGATCTAATTTAATTCAGCTTTTTGGAAATTTTTTTTTATAAATTCATGAAATTAAATCTCAACTTTGATGACATTCCTAAATCCGATTTTATTGTATCCAATTGAATCTCGTCGAGGAAAATTAGTTCATTAAGGCATTACGTGGTTTTGTTTCCTTTGTTTTAAAAACATGTTAACAAATTGGTAGCACAACTCCAAACAAGAAAAATTATAAAAAAATGTCAATTAATGTTTCAAGCTTAAAGAATACGAAAATTTTTTCCACATATTTTTGTGGATTTAACTAATTTTTGTTTTGATTGAAGGTTGTCGTCATGGAAGTGATTCTCAATAATTTTATTCATCTATGTCACAAATGAAGTATTGAAAATAGATGTGAATCAAAGTGTATGAAGGAAGTGTTGGGAATATCAACTGTCTGAGTTTATCAGTTGGCTACACTGTTCTACAACATTCGTCTGCTGATGCATACCAGTATACTAGTCCTTACTGTGTATTCATTTCTTCTTACGTTTTCTCTTTGTATACACGTAGAGTTTATATTCTTCACTGTGTATTTTCTCAGTACATTATTATGATCTGGTGCATATTTATGGTTTCTATTTTATTCATAATTATATTCGTAAATTACTTTTTTTCTACGATTAAGAATGGACATCAACCCCCAATATCCAATAGTTATAACGACTAATTCACAAATATCACTGAATAAAATGCCCAAAAATAACATAAAAATACCAAAGTACTCATACACTACAAATAAATAAAAAACTGCACAAACTCACAATCGAAGAAAAGAAAAGAAATTTCAATTTTCTAGAGTAGGTACATATTTATCTTATTGTACTCAAAAGATTACACAGTATGTACCTACCTATTGTTCAAAATTCTCCAATCATATTTTGCCTAGTTTAGGTCAGGATAATTTTTTTCACCAGTAAGGGATGCATTACTTACTGTAAAAACAAAGAACTATCTGATTTTAATATTGGAAAAAAGTATTCCCTTTAAAGTTCTGACTAAAGTAGCCTAATGTTCAAAATTAATTCTCAGTTCAATCCAATGCAACGGTTTTACTTCAGCGTCAGTCAATAAATTGGATAAACTCAGAAAATTGATTCCTCATTTAGAACAATATTTTAAGAACTTATTTCGACAAGAAGAAAATGATAAGATGCTCAGGGCATGTGATACAAATACAATCATATCTTTTTTGGAAAATAAATTTTTGTTATCAAAATAGTTACGTATTTGTGATACATTGGGAAACTTTTTTTTGATATTTTTCCTTTCGTTCTACAGTAGAATAACCACAATATCTTTATGATTCAAGAAATTCTGAGTAATTTGAGTTTATCTTCATTGATATATTTTGACATATTTGTCTATAAAAATCATAAAAATGCATAATTTTGAAATTTTTGGACATATTTGGAAGAATTTGGCCATTTTTTGACATTTTTTAAAATATAAATTTGTTATTTTATAATGTAAACGCTAAAAGTTATCAATTTTTTATGAAGTTTTATCGATTATAGTATTGCATTGCGAAAAAAATAAAACTCAATATAAAAAAATGTTTGTTTCCACTTTATTCGAATTTTTTCATCGTCTATCAATTTGTATCCTCCAGTATTGCGTTAATATTATTCTGCCATAAAAATCTTGCATTTTGTTACCTATATTGATTTAGAGAATACTTTGACATACCTATTTGACTTTTTTAGGGGCCTATTTTTGAAATATTATTCAAACATCGAAAAAATAATATTTCTATGCATATTTCACACTTTTTACGATATAAAAAAATTTTTCTCAGTGATATCAGTACAAAAACTTGGTTATTACGATACAGAAGATGATGATTGCAGCATGAGCCATAGTGGTGGGTTGCAAATCATACAACTAATAATCGCTCCTTCGAGTGGTCAAACAATATTTTGAAATAATAACCAGATGAAAAAGTGCTATGAAGAGGTAGTGAAAGAAGTATTTTATTTTGCAAGTGGGATATGTATAAAAAGTAGTATGCCACATAGCAAGAATCAAAAGCTATTATGCATGGTGCACCATTGTATAATAAAATTAATATAATTTGAAAGTATGCATGTGAAATGGTATTTCACGCAAGTAGTTTTCTAAAATAAACGCTTGCCGATAAGCTGCAAATTTACAACATCAGCCACAAACAGGTGTTATAATTGTAACAAGTTGATATTCACAAGTGGCGAACAAGTTATCCTGGTATTGGTACACGAGCTACTATACACCTATAAAGTATAGTATGTTTGGTAATGGCACATAGCATGCCAGAGTCTGTATTGATGTAGAGATGGTTGCCAGACAGTTACACTTCAGTGAGGTGGAGTGTGGCAATGTACTTTTATTCATCTAACATGATGTTAAACTAACTAGTGGCTAAGGCTACTATACAAGGTACATACGATATTTTATACAACGAATACACCAAAATGAGTTGTTTTTTTTTTTACAAATAAGAGATTTGAAAAAATGGAGCATAAAGTAGAGAAAATCAAAATCGCGCATGTGTAACATAGACAGCCGTGCAAAAGGTGAATGAATCTCCAAATCTTTGGACATATAAGAACGTCAGTTGTTTGGATGAATATTATTAAAAAAAAAATTTAGAATTCTTTTTTTGAAAGTGGAACAGCCTCTTCCGAAAACTAGTTCACAGAAAAGATGTTCTGCACTTTTCTATATTAACTAGTCTGTAGTTAGAATGGGCTAAAAATTGTCAGTTTTCCTCATATTGAGCAGATCCCCAATAAACTTGGAAAGATAAAGTGTTTAGGAACATCTTCGTCCCAATCAAATTAAATAGGAGTCAAAGACTAGTAGTCCAGTCGAAACAGCATCAAAATAAGGAAATTAAAAAAAAAAATTAGCTCACAAACTTTGATTATATAGGGTTGTTGGGTGAGTCCCCTGGATTAACATACTAAAAGTTGCATCTTCCACACGTCTTTCATTTTTAGGGAGGTGGCGTTTATCCCAAAAAATTTTGTTTTTCTCGGTTTTCTCCACGAATTTTGATTTTGTGATAAAAATAGATCAGTACAAAATTGTTCAACATGAAGTTTTCTACAAAAAAAAGTCGAATGCGGTTTTTTTGTCCGACGCTCCTCTTTCCCTCCAGAGAATCATGAAAAAACCATTCTTTATTGAACATATGTTCAATAGAATTATATGGGAAATATAACTCGTAATTATCATATTATATACATAATTCGTAAACCTAATTTATATTTTCTACTAATCCACTATCCTTCTATAAGCTTTTACTATCCCTTCCACCTTCAAAGTTTTTTGTCTGACGCCCGTTTTCCCTCCAGAGAATCTTGGGAAAACAACTATATTCACTGAATTTGGTTGTTTTCAAGACTCTTTGGTAGGGACAGGGGGAGTGGATGGTTAGAAAATATCTATTGGGTTTACAAATTAACTACATGATACAATAATTACGATTAATATCACCCATATAATGCTATTAAACATATTCAATAATGAATGGTTTTCTCAATTCTCTTTGGAAGGAAATCAGGGCGTTGAGAAAAAAAGTGCAAGTCATTTCCTTTTTAGGAAATTTTATGTCAGATAATTTTTCAATAACTTATTTTTATCACAAAATCAAAATTCATGGAGAAAAACGTAAAAAACCAAGTTATGGGGAACAAACACTCAAGAAATGAGGAGTGTGCAACTTTTAGTATGTTAATTTAGGTGACCCACCCAACAATCCTATATAGTGAAAGTTTATGTGTTAATTTTTTTTGCTTGTAAGATTTGACTGGAACTATCGCTGGACAGCATAATAAACTAGATCACTGATTATATGTAGTTTATCGTTTATCTTTTCGTTTAATTCGAAAAACACAATTCCCAATTGACCATGAAGTAATAGTTGAAAGTACATATTTTGGATATAATGTTCGAAATCAATGTTGCATGTTACAATGCACATATTTCCTTGTTTGCAGACAGAGAAAAGAAAGCAATGTGAAGTAAAAAGCAAAAACCCTCGATAGAGAAGATATTCTCACTTACGTCTATTTCTTCGTCGTGTCTTCCTTTTATCTTATTTATTTCCTCGAATTTAAGTTAGCAACATTTTTCGTTTTTTATGAAAAAGTTTCGTCTGTTCATGGAGCAAGAAACCATACAATCGCTGACGAAAATGGTGATTTTGTTTTTCTATTATAGTTTACCATTTTTTCTGTATCCATTTTTGTCTCTCTGTCCGCCTTTCCTTCCCCATAATTTATCTACCATTGCTCTATTTTGGCTATTTGAAATGTACAGAGAAACTGAGACGACGGTGAGACGGCGCCAAAAAACTTTAGCACGTATCGATTGAGACGATAATTTCGCATAACCGCGAATAAAAATATATAAAACGTATCTTCGCCATCGCGTTTTTCTTATCTGTTATTTTTTCCTCATCTTTAACCACAACAGCGGTTTGTCACAATATGAAATGGAAATGGTACGAGTGAAAGTGCTTTTGAAAATTTTAGAAATTCTGACGAGTGAGACCTGTTGTGGGACTACGAATGTCAAGTGTTGCATTTATATGTATAAGGGTTGGCTTTGTATAGTTGATTGTGTCGACTTTTGTTGTTTCGTTTCTCCTGTTCTTGTCACCCTCATTCAATTTACACGATGTGTGTGTGTGTGTGTGTGCTGGTTACTATACATTATGTACGAGTACGAATGGCCAACTTTGTGGCTTTTTTCACTGTTCTCGTAACTTGGCGAATTAGGAAATAAATTGTTTTGTCGTTGCACACGAAAGTCCTTTACATTCTGTTTTGTTTTAAGGGTCATTTTATGGTGCTTGATACAAGCTTTTAGTCTAAATGCTAGACAAAAAAAAAAAAAAAAGAAAAAAAAGACATTCTGGCCGGTTTTGGTAAGTTTGAAGTACAATTTTTGGGCTATCAGCTGAAAAATATTTTCTTTGTCGAATCTCTCGGCCAGAACGGATAAAGGCTTCAAACTTAAGTTTGTTTTAATTGTAAATTTTAATTTTTATTGCAGTTTGCAATGGTTTTTCGGAATTCATAGAATATACACTACCTATACTAATGTCTGAAGGTTTCAAAGGTGTGTTGAAAGCTCTTCAGAAATTTTTGCAACCGGAAAACTTTATTTGCCATTTCATTGGCCCAGTAACAAAAGGTTTAAAAAAGAAATATTAATATAAAATAAATACAACAGGTTTTACATCTGAAACATAGTGGGGCTGGGTTACTGAATCTATCTTATA